>SNQJ01S0001340.1:456801-493695 GCA_010110895.2 Picea sitchensis
CTTGTACAATTCCTTAATCATTCAAGGTAAAAGGCAAGATTCTCCTGCTCAGATATGTACTACACATAAACCTAGTTTCACAATCGTCACAATTGCGACATACATTTTCACAAACGTGGCAAGAGAGACGTTCCAGTGGAAAACGTGGCAAGACCGATGTTAACGTGGAAATTGCGACATACATCTTCACAAACGTGGCAAGAGAGACATTCCAGTGGAAAATGTGGCAAAAGCGACGTTAACGTGGCAAGACCGACGTTAACGTGGCAATTGTGACATACATCTTCAGAAACGTGGCAAGAGTGACGTTCCAGTGGAAAACGTGGCAAGAGCGACATTCCAGTGGAAAATGTGGCAAGACCGACGTTAACGTGGCAATTGCGACGTACATCTTCACAAACATGGCAAGAGCGACGTTCCAGTGGAAAACGTGGCAAGAGCGACGTTAACGTGGCAAGAGCGACGTTAACGTGGCAAGACCGACGTTATCAGGCAACTTGAACTTTTTTTTATATAAATTTCCTCTATTTTGCGACAATATGGACAATTTTGTCCATAACGCCGCAAATAAAACGTCGGAATTTTTACAATATGTAGTTGTGTAAGTTCAAACCCATTCGATATGGCCCCTACCTCATCATCCAACAACATATTAAGAATTATTTTCACCTTGATCTCCCAACTCAATTGGGAATCCATGATTTTGTTAATGTTGATTTGTTGAAACCATATCATGAGTCAACATTGGAAACACAGATCCTAACCAATCATCCCATAGATATTGTTCAAGATTTTCAAATTCTGTTGAGTCGTTGTAGATCATGTTTTTGACACAAAGACTCATCAGACTCATTAGGGATCCACCTCTTCCTACCTTGTTTCTAGGAAAGGTCAACTTCCACATTAGGCTAATTGGTTTTCTTAGCACCATGTACAACAACACTTTCCCTCTCTTCTAAAATTATTGGAGGCCAATGCTTTTGTTGTTGGGAGGAATGATAGGGATTCTTAGTTCTTAGTATGTATGTATATCACATTATCATTTGTGTTGTGTGCACATAGGATATTATTTTCGTTGTGGTGATTCCTCTTGGTTTCTTATTCTTAAGGCTAGTTGAGATCTTGTCTCCAACTAGATCTATTATTGTATCTAGTTGCTATTTCTTAGGATCTTGCTCAGCATTTCTCTCCAAGTTTGTTGAGTTAGTTTTCTTGATGTGAAAGCTATATAAGCTTGTGTTTGGATTAATACAAATTCAGTCAGAGTTTTTGATTCACACTTTGGTATAGAACTCTTCTTATGAGTGGATTTTTCCACATTAATGATCACATACATGATTGGCTACCAACTCTTTGTTGTAGATATATAAATATTTTGAAAGGACACACAATTAACTATCCATCTATCAAACTCTTTGGATGAACATATCTCAAATCTCTTTAAGGGAGGCTTGGAATGCAAAAGGAATTGCTAGAAATTTAAATAGATGGTCTTGTTGAATCCAAGCCCAACCTCAATTCAATAATGAGTCTCCATTATCATTGAACCTATGCGTGAAGTATTGTCTTTTGGTACCTTAGACACTAGAGCCCAAGGTTGTACAAAATATGTCTAGTAAATCCATAGTGTCATCCATCAATTTAGTTTGGTGATTCTTAAATGTAAAAAACCTTGTTAACAAGTTCAATAAATCCAGTTTTAAGAGAGGGATGCCTAAAATGAGACCCTACTTGAATATATGTGCAATATATATCTAATAACCTCAACGCCCATCACATATAATGCTAGCACCAATGCACAACCTTGTCTAATGTATAAAAAATGCTCATATCTTCAAATTTTCATCTCTTAATGGAGAGATGGGATGATGAATGAACATGTAATGTCTTCACAATGTTGATAAAATACGAGTTAAAGTAAAGGATATGAAGAATATCCAATACAAATTACATTTCTACTCTTTCATATGCTTTCTCAAAGTATATCTTGATGAATAAATTATTAAGACATGAGAATTTATTTTAATCCATTCCCTACAACTATAATATTGTCCAAAACAAAGTGCCCTTTCATGAATCTAGTTTGTTTAGATTGAATGATCTTGGGAAAAATATCATTGTGATTGTGAGGGCTACTTACTATTTGGCTAGAATTTTATAAGAAAAATTATATAATGTCACGAGCCTCCAACTTGTGATCAACTCAATATCTTTGTGTTTAGGAGTATATTTAGTTACTCCTTTATTTAGAAAGTTGCCCATTGATTGTCTTAATGACCTCTCTATATTTTGGACCAAAATAATACCAAATGGCCTTATAGAATTCACATGGGAATCCATCTAAGTCTATGTGAATCACCATCAACTATTTCCAAGAGATCTACAAACAACTTATCCAATTTCAAACATTGATTACATAGCATTATTTTCATGCCATACAAATTACAAGGGACTATGTCAACACAAGTTTGCATGATCTCCCTCTATTCTTCTCTCATTCCCTAATATTGGAAGACCATCTTATAGTGCATTACAAAATGTCTCTCTATATTACCCTACTCGATGAACCTATCCTTTTAAATATTCAGTGCATATTTTTTTATCATCGCTTCTTAATAGGCTAAGGCATTGAAGAAATCATTTGTAGGCCTATTCATAGTATTAAGCCAATGAAGCTTGGTTGTATGCTGGACTCCCTTGGCACTTATGATATACACAACTTTAATATGGTGTTGGAGCTTGGTTGTGTCGGCCAATAGATTGTTTTTGAATTAAAGGGGTACTCGCAACCATATGGTTTCATAATAAAGAAAAACCATGTGACAAAGCTTGACATTCACATATCCCAATAAACAACCATGAAAACAAGTAAATTACATAATGTCTCATATTGAAAAGGAAATAATAGCATTTCCATAACGTCCATAAATAAATCATGCATAGGGATATTGAGGCAAATTGGATTGGAAATTCAGTGAAAGTAGAGTGATGTTATTCCCCCCACCAACCTTTGATTCTCTTAAGTGACATGTTTTCCCCTCTTGGATCGGTACACCTTCATGAGGGGGACATTTGAGTAGCATAAACTATCATGGAAATTAAGTCAGGTTGGGAGACTGCACACCATTAACTATGACATCGCATCCCACCAATTGAAAGGTGGTAGATGCTTGGCAATAACACCATAAAGGAAGCTTACAATGCCTTCCATAAGCACATCCATGGAAGTTTTTATCATAAATACCTATTTGCATTAGATTAAAAGAAACACAAGAAGTTCTCATATATCAACACGAGATAATGAGTCTGATGCAAAATTCTTATATTTTAAATTTAGTAAGAGCCTTTATTTATAAGTTATTTTAATCTAGCTCATGCACTTTTCTCTCTCCAAGACATTGTTGTAAAATAATGTCTAGGTGTCTTTTAAGAATATTCCTTCCTAGGTCTAATGCATGTCGTAATCAAAGGTGATGAAATGGAGCAATTGGTTCACCTATTCTAACTCCTTAACACATTTGTTTTTCTTTCTTCATATAGAAGCACGCATACCAAAACCCCCTAAGAAAGAGTGAACTTGACAATTATTTCCATTAAAAGTGCATAAATCATCCCCACAATGATGATGATTCCAAATATTTTTAATAGATTTCATGAAGCTCAAATTATTAAGTTGGGAGATGTTCATCACACTAGATGAGCCATTTCTTATCCCTACAGGGATGAGGATGAGGATTCCATATCTTCTAGATAAAATTCAAGAATATGTAATTTTTAGTTGGGAGGTGTTCATCATATAGTGAACTTTAGGCATGCACATTTTCTTTCACCCCAAATTATAAAGAATAAATTGTATTGGCGGTATGAAAGGGTTACTTTGACTAATTCTAGCAATGACCATGCCATCACTAGACAAGAACAAATGTGAAGATAAATTGTGTATACAACATGGATTCACCGAGTTGCTTGAGTACACTCCCATTCTCCTTTTTGAAGTTAGATAATGTAAAACATAATTACAAATATGTTTGAACTTATTGGGGTCATACAACTTGAGGTGTGCCCCAAGATTCTCTATTTGTTCTAGAGATTGATAAGTAATAAGATCTATTTATCCTTGGTTGCATAAACTATCTTGAAATCTTTAAATATGAGCAAATAGACTTATAGGAGCACATCCACAATTTATCTCTTGATCTGAAAATAGAAGGCTGACTTGTTATGCTATGCAAGCACCCTCTACTTCATTAAAATAAACTTTGCAGGACCTTGCTTCATGTGTTAAAATATGCAAGATAAACTTATGTGCCAAGTTTATGAATCTTTTTGTAAATGCTTATGTGTGAGGATATGTTCTTTTAAATGGTTAAATAAGTGCTTTTAAATAAAAACACAGCAATATAATTTGCATCAAATAAACCATCAAACTCAGAACAATCACAACATGATAAAGGAGTTCACCCCCCTCCGGGCTACATCTCCTTGAGCATCCATAATGGACTTGGCTCTCTAGGATTAATTTGTCAAAAGTTCCTTTACAATCTGCTTCTCAACTCCAATGGAAAAACAGACTATACCATTGAGATCAGAACACATAAAAACCCCAAAAATGACTAATAGAACTCTGAAAACGGATCATGGCTCATCCGGGCATGACCTCTTCTACATGTGGCCATAAGCTTCACTGAGCTTCTATTTGGAAAAAAACACCTGTAAAAGTCCTCAAAATCCTCTAAAACCTGTCCCAATGTGTTCATAGCATATTAATTAGCCAAAAATGATTATTCAATCACAGAAAACAAACATAGGCTCACCAAAACATGTCCTCCATCAATGAGGGCTTCAAGCTCCCTGGAGCTTGCTGAAACTTCAATGGTTAAAATCCTGCAAAAGAAGTCTTCAAATGGCCTTGATAATAGTGCCAATGGATTTAGGACGTCCAAAAACCCCTAGTTGGGCTTTTACGACACATCAATCGGCCAAGAAATGAGAAAGATAGGCCTCCTGCCATCCTCTTCCTTCAAGCTTGCTGAAACTGGTTCACCAAAACGCACCTCTGTGTGCTTGAACCTGGATCACACACAATATGTAGCGTAAAAACCTGGCACTGGGCGCAACCACGCCAACAGTGCAAACCATAGAACGGTTAGGGCGCCTCCAGCCCCTAACTGCCTAGCACTTGGGCACATTGACCATATGACCTCACGTAGAAGATAAAAGGACTTAACGGTTACAATTGTTCCAACCGCGCACTTGGTGTAGGGTCACATGGATAAGCACATAAGACCGGGGGCTTACAAACATAAAAAAACCCTAATGGAGACATGGTCGTATGCCTTGGAGCCCGAAACCATGGGCTAACTCCATTTAAAATGTATGCGCGCCACTCCGTTTACACATCGGTCATATTAAAAACACATACAAATCGGAATTAATCGTTTAATTTACCGCTCCACGTATGAAATGGTCACATGTAATGTGATACAACCACGACTACCGTGCGCGCAAAACCCCATCTATGCAAAGGTTACATGGGGTATAACACAAGACCGCGGGTTGGGGCTAAGCCCCAGCCCGACCCCCGCGACAATATGTAAAAACTTTAATTTAAATAAATTAAAATACATCCATATAGTAAGAAACAAATTTAGGCGCGTTGGCTGGTTGGACTTTGTTAAAGCTTTGGACAGTGGGAGGAGGTTCACGGTTTGAATCCGGTCGGCTCCACAAAATTTTAAACAACAAACCAATAAACCATTAGCCAATAAAGGGGTGCCACGTGGCAACCCATGATTGGGCCACGTGGCACCTTACCATTCGCCCAAATGATGCCATGTGGCACAATCTGATTTGCTCACTGTCAACCAATCAAAACTGCCACATCACCTATTCCATGTCAGCATGTACGGTCAAGCCACGTCACCTTTGCCAAGTCAGCGTACGGTCATGCCACGTCAGCCTGTACTGACTGCCCAGTCAACGTCCTTTTTTTGCCTGTTTGACTTTCCGAATAGATCGCGATATCTCTCGCTCCTGACGTCCGTTTGAGATGAAACGAATTGCGTTGGGTTCATGATGACAAGGGCTACGCTCTCGTTTGTTTTGATGCAATTCCAAGAACGTTGATTTTTGAGCTAAAATTCGACCCCTGGTCCAGATTTTGATCATCTCTAGATCAGGACTCTACCATGTACACTATGTAATGCATAAATGGTGTCCAAAGCCAAGTGAGGGATGCCTAGATTAACAAACACTCAAATGAGTCATTGAGATAGGTAAACACATAGTGCATGCTAACAAAGGGGAAACAAAAATTATAACCCCTACTTTACCTTCCTTATGGTTGGAAAAATAAGTAACCAAATTAGGCCAGGTAAAATTTAATGCATTCTTTGAATTGAGTCTAATTATTTTAATCTCCTATAAAACAATATATCCAACTCTTGGAACATATCCAAATTCCTTGTTCTTCTAATCATATTCTTTTTGTAGGGCTCCATAAATCCATTGATATTCCATAGCTATATCTTTGATATCCATGGAAGGTCAAACACTGCACATTTATCTCCTTGTCTCCACCCATGTCTATCATGGCATTAACTAATTATAAGTTGAACCCACTTAAGAGAGTGGGAAAAATATTCATGCATGTTGTGGGTATTTTACTTTTTCAAAGTCTCCTTGTGATCTTGAGAGGCTTGGGGTCCATGATCTATGATCTCTTCTATTCACATTTTGAGAGGTGTCTCCTTGATAAGAGAGCCAATGCTTTACAATGATGCAATTGAGAGCCTTTTTTGTGTATTGTTGGCATGCAACTTGTTATTGGCTTACAATCTATTATTAGCCCACAAGACATTGATGGGAAGTCAAGAAAACAAGGTCCTTTGAGGACATTCGGTCTTAATGCTCTACAAATGATTTTTGACCAATTGTGTCCAACTTCTCTTGATTTTAATGGCCTCTTGAGGGACCTATGGAGCTTGAGGTTGTAGATTGTCGAGAT
Organism: Picea sitchensis; assembly: GCA_010110895.2. NCBI lineage: Eukaryota > Viridiplantae > Streptophyta > Pinopsida > Pinales > Pinaceae > Picea > Picea sitchensis. Next base: position 463,808 of record SNQJ01S0001340.1, read on the forward strand.
TGGGCATAAGCGAAGATTCCTTGATCTTCTGATAAAGGATTTGACATCTAAAATAGGTATTGGGTAACAGGGATTATTTTAGGGGCTAAATTTCACTCATGTGCTAATTTTCCATGGATTTTCCAAAAATGAGATTCGCTATTTTAAAAATGATTCACCCAAATTCTATAGGATAAAATTATTTTAGCTTAAAAATCGCCAAAAGTTTCTAAAAACTATATAAAATACTTAGAAATTTGAATATTTTAAAAAAAATATCGCCAAACATTTATAGTTGGCATATGAAGGATTAGTAACATTCGCCAAGGTTTTTACATTTTAAAATAAATTTCCATCCTTAAAATCATCCCTGTTGGGTAAATTGATATATCTTATTATTTGGTAGAACATTTTTTTATCATTTTCTAAATGAGGATATACTTTTATGTCCTTGTAGTTGGCTCAAGGTTTTAGACCCAGTGTTTGAAAGGATTTACCAACAAATACCCCATAGGCATCGACATATTCAATCTTCAATGATTGAAAAAGGTCTCAGCTGATATGCCATGGGAATCATAGAGATTGAAGGTTTGTGCAAATCATGAAGGAATAGTACAGATAATAGACATTCTAACTCATAACTATGCAATCATTCCCTATTCATTCATAACATATATTTGCACGATGTGCAAATTAATACATTACAGACATACATTCAAAATAAAAATCATAATATCAAGAGACAAAGGTGCTTCATGCTCCATTCATTAATTCCAAAGTCATCCAGATACATTTCAATACAAAAAGGGTCATATCCTACTTAGAGTGCATTCATGGTGAAACAGAGACCAATGAATCACTCTAATATCAATCTACTTTCTCTCTCATATTAACATAACAATCCATGAACAATTAGTGAAAAGACAACATAACAAGAACTGAAGTAATGCTTAACTAAAACTTTGACTCTTAGAAGCTAATGGACAACTAGATAATAAAAAACCCAACCCTTACTTATATGCATGCATCCCTTTTATCTATATCGGAGCATGGAAATCATAACAAACTTATCTGCACACCCACAACCTCGACCGAGACCAGTCGGGTTGTTACAAAAATGGTTACAATCATTATCGAATAACTTCTAGGATTTGGCATGCATGCAAATTTACAATTCCTTGCGTGCAATATAAAATGGGTTGGCACACATAGTATAAAATTGGTTGGCATAGGTGTTGAATCTTGGTGTAACGCAGTGCAAAAATTATGATGTGCACGTAGTGTTGACTTATTGTGCATGTGCGGTCCTGCCAAAACCTTAGGGTGCTAACAGGCCCCCAACATTATTAGTTGGCTCATCTTGGAGCCAATGAAGTTACTTACGATGTGACAGAGGTGATGGAAGACACCGTCTTCATGATGTCTATGATGAAATATTTGAAGTGGGCATTGAACTCGTTAAAATTTTACATTAGTTCCTTCATCTTTTTACAAAATTCTTTGACATCGCCCGGTGTGGTGAAATCAACGGTGGTCTTGATCTATGCACCCAGTTCTACCATTAGGCCTACCTTTGTCTACATATATGTGATTTTATAGTAGTGCTAATGGGCCTTCTCAAATACATCTAACATAATGTCTAACAATCTATGTTGGTCAGAACGGGTAGATGCAATCTATCGGGAAAGGTCACCAACTTCTGTCATGGTTTCCTGTCGCTCTACTAGTGACAGGGAGGGAAGCACTTTCTTCTTCTCAATGATTTGTGACTCGGTTGTACAGATATGATATTCAATGGTGTTGACTTTGGGGGAATTCTAGAGGTGCGCATGGAGCTTGAAACTATACTTAACAAACCTTGAGAAATTATCCACGTGATCTTGTCCCTCGTGTAGTGTCTTTTTGCAACAACAATTTGCTACTGCAACTTCCCTTGTTCTGATTGGGGGGTGCACTTCAACTTCTTTGAAGCTCTATGTTCTATGATTGTAGATATTGGACGTTTTCCTTTACTTTGGTGAGTTTACTGGGTGACAGAAGATCCAAAGTTTCTTCTTTTTTGTTGGGGACTTATGCATAGACTTCCTACATTGCATTGATCAATAAGGTGTGTATAGTAACCTCCACTGCATGGCATTATTTGATCTCTTTGTGTGCCATTATCTCCTAGGCATGCTTCTCTTGAGTTTCCTGATGTGCAACAATCTCTTGCTCATGCTTATGTTGTAGATCTCTATAAGACTGGTTAAGTGTGTGTTGTTTGTTCCCTAATGTTGAAAGTTATAGCTTGGGATGTCCTTTCATATGATATTGCCTAGTATGAAATGGATATTAAAAAGTCTCTCATGTAAATATCATTTTATAAAGTGAAAAGTGGTCATAACTTTATTTTATAAAGTGACTTTATATTTTAAATTTGAAAGTGGATTTTGTATTATTTAATGACTTAAAGTGTATTTAATGAGAAGTTAAATCATAACCTTTAATGATGAGAGTGAATCTCATTCATTAGATTAAAATAAGTTAAGGAGGTTAGGGTTAGGTCATTAATGGGTAAATATAAAATGTATGTTTCAAGAGAGAAGGCATCAATGTGTGAGATGCACATGAGATCGAGAGAGGAGTGAGATCGTACAACAATAATAACAATACATACAAGTCGTGAGGGAGACACACAATTTGCGACAGATTTTGAGCATAAGAATAGAGCAAAACTTGTTGTTTGTTTACCATACAGTCTGTACACAGTGAGCAATGATTGTTGGGAATGATTCCCAAGGAGATAAACAATATCCCATGTTGTCATTAATTGTTGGGACTATATTGTAGGTCGTACACTTGTTCTGACATATGTGGGCATGAGTTTCAAGAAGCGAGCTTGTGTATTGAGATAAGTTTGAAAGTATTTATTGTTGCTTTTATTATTGTAAGATAGAGAAGAGAAATTTCTGAGTTTTTTATATAATAATAAAGAAGACACTCTCTCTCATAGCTTTTCCCCTTTGGGGGTTTTCTTGGGTCATTAGACCAAACTCAAAGCATTCATTGTGTTCACTATAGGTTGGTTATGATTTTCATTTATATTCTACTTCAAGTTTACTTGGCACATGTTTTTCATCTTTTAAGTTGCTTTGGAATTTGTGCATGAGAGTTGCATTTAATATTGGAACTTATAAAATACTGAAATAATTGTTTATGCCAAGTGTTTGACAAAATCTTTAAATGAGAAATTTAATCTTTTTGTGAACAAAAGTTAACATGGTATCAGAGAAGGTGCTCTGAAAAGATAGTGAGTAGTTTTGAGCTTGATGATATAGCAAGAGGGTTGATACAAGTGACTTGTAGGTGCAAGTGGTAGGATGAAAAACTAAGGGGAAGAAAGAAGCAGTAGTGTTGTTGTATTTACTCATAGTTAGTGAGTGTTTCTTGTCAAGTTGTCAGTTAAATATGGCCTCAAGTATTATATTTGAAGATAGTTTGGAAGGGATTTCCAACTATCTTCGGTGGAAAGTTTGAATTTCCTTTATTCTCAAGAAGAACAAACTATGGATCCTTGTATTGAGCACTATCGTGCATGTTCTTATTGATCCTATTTCTCTAGACGATCATGAGGTGAAGGAAGCAATAGTATAGAGGATCATTCTAGATGGATTTAGAGACCACCTAATCCCATATTTGGATGAAAAGTCAACAACCAAAGGGATGTGGGATAGTAACACTCAAGAATCTGTTTGAAGCCAAGAATGAGAATTGAAATATGGCTCTTAAAGACAAGTTTCATAGTACTCGGATGGCCAAGGGAGAGAGTGTGGCCTCTTACCTCACTAGGGTGGCTCAAGTGAAGGACGAGTTGGAAGTTGTAGGAGAGGTCATTGCATATTTTGAGTTGGTTTGTATTAACTTGAAAGGCTTCACCAAAGATTGAGAGGTGTTCGTCAAGTGTGTGGTGGGTAGAGAAAAACTTCCAAATTGGAGTAGGTTGTGGGATGACTTCACCTAGGAAGAGATCTGAGAGGGATCTCAGGGTAAATATCAGGAGAATATAGATGGTGGTGCAAGTGAAGAGAATGTGGCTCTTATTGGGAAGAGAAAAGGCAAGAAAGAAAGGGAGTGGGGTATTTTCTTATGGAGACAAGGACATGATAAAGGTACGATGTTACGCATGTAACCAGTATGGTCACTATGTGAGACAATGCCCCAACAAGAATAAGAAGGAGAAGTAGATTCCAATGGAAACATCAACTAAGGTAGAGGTCTTTGTTGAGATATACGAGAATGAATTTTCACTAGTCTCCTTTGTCTTGAGCAGTGACAACAATGGGTACCAGATTGAAAGAACATGGGTAGTTGACAATGGGTCAACTTAGCATATGACAGGGACATGGGATGTGTTCCTCAACATCTCAGAGATAGGTCCAGGATAGTATGTGAATGAATCTTATGAGGTGAGAGGATTTGGTCGAGTTACATTCCAACTTGAGTTTGGAGAACTACTAGAGGTGGATGGGGTTCTATTTGTTCCATGGTTGAGGGTAAACCTCCTCTCGATATCAGCCTTGGAAGATGTCGGATATGCTACCCTGTTCAAGCGGGGTTATGCCTTCATCTATTCGATGAGTGAGAATCTGATTGGAGCTTTATTGCTTGGTGAACGAAGAGGTGGGATGTACATAGTGCAATGAAAGCCTATGTTGGAAGGATCTAGGTGGATATCATATTCTGTATCGGTGTCAAAGACAAAGAAAGAGAGAGAGGCTCCGTAGATTGAGGTGGTGTCGAGTATTCAGTCTTATATTCAAGGAAGTAGGGGAGAGGCTACTTCTTCCAGTGTTGGCAGGAGGGTCAACTAGTATGATCTAACATTGATGGAAGAGCATGATCAAGATGAGATTTATCACCGTGTGAGCAGCCAACACATATGTCCATTGCAGAATCCAGGATTGGTAGCGATACAAGCTCCAAAGTCAGAGGGATATTCTACAACAGACAATGTGATGTGTCTAGAGAGGGATCCTGGTGGAGGTGTCAGAAGGACCTCCCTCGCTAAGAGGGAGTGTTGAAATTCATAGCTTGGGATGTCCTTTCATATGATAATTCCTAGTATGAAAGGGACATTAAAAACTCTCTCATGTAAATATCATTTTATAAAGTGAAAAGTGATCATAACTTTATTTTATAAAGTGAATTTATATTTTAAAGTTGAAAGTGACTTTTGTATTATTTGATGACTTAAAGTGTATTTAACGAGAAGTAAAATCCTAGCCTTTAATGATGTGAGTGAATCTCATTCATTATATTAAAAGAAGTTAAGGAGGTTAGGGTTAGGTCATTAATGGGTAACTATAAAATGTATGTTTCAAGAGAGAAGACATCAGTGTGTGAGATGCACACGATATTGAGAGAGGAGTGACCTAACCCTAAACTCCATGAACAACATCTTGATCCACAGTGGGATTTCTTCTAACAGTCTCCTTCTCCTTCTTGGGTCGGTTGCAAATTTTCTTTTAGCACTATTGAAATATTCATTGCATTCGATTGCAAACTCACCAATATATCCTTCCCTAACTTGTTTGAAATATAAATAGATAGCTCTAGTCCACTTTTTATCCAAATATCTCAATCGAGTTAAGGTTTATTGGTCCCAAACCAATTGTTCTTGAGCTCACCACATAAAGTTGATCTTTGTTTACCTCTTTATTCTTTCATGCAATAAACAAGGAAATTTAGAAAAGAAACTTTCATGCAGATATTAGTATAGATACTTATGTTTCTATCACTCAAGGTGAATCTATAGGTTTTTGGTCTCTCGTCATGTGAACTCGTCTTCTTTCTCAGAGAGTCATTCTTCTATCTCTTTCTTGGAAGGTTTTCAGGTCATATCCCTACTCCGACATGTAGCACAAAGTCCTAAGGTCCCAACAACAGAACCAATTGTAGGTGTGGGGTTTCAGACCCAGGGTTCGAAAGGATTTACCAACAAAAACCCCATAGGCACCGTCATATTCTATCTTCAAGGACTGAAGAAGGTCTCACCTGATACACCATGGGAATCACAAAGACCGAAGGTTTGTGAAAATCATGAAGGAATAGTACAGATGAGATACATTCTAAATCATAATGATGCAATCATTTATCATTCATTCATAACATCTATTTTTGCGTTGTGCAGAGTAATACATAGCATGCATACATTCAGACTATAACTCATAATATATAAAGACAAAGGTGCTTCATGATCCATTCATTAATTCCAAAGTAATTCAGATATGGTTCAATACACAAAGGGTCATAGCCTACTCAGAGCGCATTAAAAGTGAAACAGAGACCAACAAATTGCTTAGATATTGATCTACTTTCTCTCTTGTATTAACATAACAATCCTTGAACAACTAGTGAAAACACAACATAACAAGAACTGAAGCAATGCTTAACTAGAACTCTAACTCTTAGAAGCTAATGAACAACTAGTTAATAAACAACCCAACCCTTACATATCTGCATGCATCCCTTTTATCTCTATTGGAGCATGGAAATCATAATAAACTTGCCAGGTCACCCACAACCTTGACCATGACTAGTCGGGTTGTTACAAAAATGGTTGCAATCATTACATAAGATCTTTGAGGATCTGGCATGCATGTAAAATTTACAAGTCCTTGAGCACAATTAAAAACTAGCTGGCATGGGCAGTAGAAAATTGGTTGGCATAGGCACTAAATCTTGGTGCCACATGACACAAAACTCGTGGTGTGTGCACAGTGGTGACTTGTGGTGTGCGTGTGATCTTTCCAAAACCTTAGGGTTCCAACAATACAAATGGACATTAAAAAAAAAATTCTTATGAAGTTAAGGGTCCTAAATCCTCTTAAGATTGTGACAAATGAATTTCCCAGTGATTTAAGATATCCTATCCAATATGGGATAGATTTTGTAATATACCAGATATAAAAAGTATGCAGAACATAAATAAAATGCTAGAAATGGAAGAATAACAACAATATAACCAGAACAATCACCACAATAGCACTGAAATGATATAAGAACAACAACAGAAATAACACTTTGATTCTGAAAGCAATGTTCACAGGCCTCTTCGAGGGGGCAACCTCGAGTTGAGCAATGCTCTATTACAATATTATCCAAGCTAGGGTTCTCATACCCTCGACTCCTATTTATACTAAATATGTCTATTAAAAAAAGCATCTAGAGGAAGATCCTTCTAGAAGCGGAAGCTTCCATTAGGTCTTCTTACATCTTCCTTATTCTATTTTATTGAAAGGCCTTATTAATATTGACCTTTATTACATCCAAATATATTGTTCTACCTATGTGCGGGTTAGGACCCTAACATGTTCTCCCCCTTAAAAACAGCCTTATCCTCAAGGCTTGAGATGAGGAAATTGTTGCAGAATTGTAGATGGTTCCCAAGTGGAATCTGTTGGAGTTGTATCTTTCCATTGGACTAGCACTTCCTTAATGGCTCTCTGACGTAAGCGACGCTCACGCTGGTCCAAAACTGCTTCTGGCTGTAGCCAAATGGATCCTTCTTCAGCTAACTCGGGAAGGTTGGTTTGAATTTGGCACTTAGCTCCAATCACCTTCTTTAAGCATGAAACATGAAAAACGGGATGTAGCTTCGAATGGCTAGATAAAGCTAATTGATAGGCTACTTGTCCCACACGCTTGAGAATGGTATAAGGACCATAAAATTTGTGCGCTAGCTTCTGACAATGCTTGGCCTTGAGGGAAGTTTGCTTGTAAGGTTGCAGTCAAAGAAACACCTGATCCCCTTCTGCAAATTGACGTTCAGAGCGACCTTGATCTGGTTGTTGCTTCAAGCGATTATGTGCCATGACCAAATTATCTTTAAGGATACGGAGAATAGACTCTTGAGCTGTAAGTGTTTGGTCAACCACCTGGACCTTCGAGGCACCCAGTAAGTATGAGAGAACTAAAGGTGTCTTCTGTCCATATACCGCTTCAAAAGGAGTCATGTGTGTAGTTGTATGGTATGAAGTGGTGTACCACCATTCAGCTAGGGGTAACCATTGAGCCCACTGATTTTTCTTTTTCGAGGCAAAACACCTCAAATATGTTTCCAAACACTTGTTGACAACTTCCGTTTGGCCATCAGTCTAGGGATGATAAGTTGTGTTGAGATGCAATTCGGTGCCTTGTATCTTGAATAGTTCTTGCCAAAAATTGCTTGTGAAAGTTGGGTCACGATAAAAAACAATAGAGTGTGGCATGCCATGAATCTTGAAGACCTAATCCATGAAAATTTGAGCCACCATGGACGCTGTAAATGGGTGTTGAAGGGCGCAAAAATGAGCATACTTGGAAAGGTGATCAACAACCACCATGATGATTGATTTATTTCCCGATTTGGGTAAGCTGGTAATAAAATCCATAGAGATATCCCTCCAAATAGCAGGTGGAATCAGGAGCGGTTGTAGTGTGCCCGGAGATTTGACTGTTTCTCCCTTGTTGCGTTGACACACATCACATTCAATGACAAAATTATGAATGTCCTATTTCATACCATCCCAGAAAAAGGAATGTTTGACCCCTTCATAGGTTTTGGTGAACCCGGAGTGCCCTGTTGTGGGTGTAGCATGAAGCTCAGAAAGTACTATGGATTTAAGCTTTGATTGTTTACTTAAATACAAACGACCTTTGTATCGAAGTTCATCATGGAGCCAAGAGTACCCTAGGGAAGCTGGAGCATTGGACTACAATTGTTGGATCAGATGCAAACTTTTGGGATCTTGTAGCCATTCCTAGCGAACGGCTTGGAGCCACTCCGGTACAATGAATGAAAGAGAAAAAAGGGATCCTTCATCTTCATATTTTTTGGAAAGTGCATCCGCAACCACATTGTCTTTGCCTTTCTTGTAAATGATATCATAATCATATCCAAAGAGCTTAGTCACCCATTTTTGTTGTTCTGGGGAGGAAATGCGTTGTTCTAGAAAATACTTGAGGCTTTGATGGTCTATCTTAATTTGGAAACGTTTCCAAAATAGATAAGGGCGCCACAGATCAACGGCATGCATAATAGCCAACATTTCCTTTTCATAGATGGACCAACATCTCCTTTTCATAGATGGATTTGCCTAGATTTATTTTAGATAGGCTTGCTTGGCCGTAAAGGCCAAAGGCTCCACCTCTTGCATAAGGACAAATTCAATTCCTTTCTCAGGCATAACATTCCAACATAAAGGTCTTTGTGAAATTGGGCTTTAGGACTCGAGGAAAGTACATGGCCATCTCTGCTGCCTGGAAAAGCTTGAGAAGCGGCCGGATTCCAAGTGAAAGAGTTTTTTTTAGGAGAGTAGTGAGAGGTGCTACAATCTTCCCATTATTCTTAACAAACTTGCAATAATAATTGCCTGTAAATCCACTCAAGCTCTTAAGAGTCTTTGGGTGAGGCCAGCCTTGCATGATTCAATCTTTTTAGGATCCACCCTAACGCCATCCTCATGTGCCCATATGACCTAAGTATTCTTCTTCCGAGGTTTCAAAAGCACATTTAGATCAGTTTTCAGTGAAAAGATGGTGTCAGAGAGTAGATGGAGAACCTCGATCCACATGAGCAAGATGGTTTGTCCGTGCTTCTATGTGATGAGGATATCATCAAAGAAAACTAAGACAAAATGGCGAAGAAAAGAATGTACATGATCTATGAGGCTTTGGAAGGTGGAGGGGGGCATTATACATGCTTTCAAAGGGCATGACCAAAAAACTCATAGTGGCCCCTCATGAGTGCGAAAGGAAGCCTTGGGAATGTCACTCATTTTCATACGATCCGTGGTAACTCTAACGAAGATCAAGTTTAGTAAAGAATTGGGCACCTCACTCAATTCATCTAGGAGGTCATCAAATGCCGTGAATGGGGAATTTGTCTTTGATGGTAAGTTTGTTGAGGGCACTAAGTCGACACATCTACCAAGAACCTTCTTTCTTCAGACCATGACCATAGGAGAAGAGAGGGACTGTACTAGGGTGGATAACGCCTGCATTAAGGAGTGCTCGGACCATTTTCTCAATTTCATTTTTTTTGGGAAAAGGGGTGATGATACTTGACGGATATTGGGAGGAAGGCTTCCGCATACAAGGAGAATGGAATGATCATGAACACCAATTTTGAAGGAGGGAGTCCTAGGGAGTGGAAAGACCAATTGATGTTTAGAAAGGATGGCTTGGAGGTTCTAAGGACCTAGGGTGTCTCTATTTCATGGCATGGACTTGGGCGATAACACCAAAATGACCTTTTTAGCAATTTTCCATGTGATGGATCTACTGATCTCTGTGAACCAAACATGATTCCTTTCTTTGGAACTTATATTGGTGGCCCCCGTCAAACTGGTAATGGTTAAGTCTTTAAAATCCATGAGAATGGGACCTTAAGTCCTTCGCCACCAAGACCCAACACATTCTCACAACCTCCCATGTCGATAGCAAATATATGGAATTTTAGGTGGTAGTCACCAATTTGAAAGACACACATTTTATTCATTCCCACATTTCATGGAACCACCATTGGCAAATCATGATTTGGGAAAATTATTGATGGCATGGATGTAGCAATGAGTTTCTTGGGAAATGTAACGATAAATAAAATTATTATGCTTGCACTATCAACAGGAATGATGACCTTCCGATGCTTGATGTAACCATTAGCTTGAGGGTTTGGGAGCCAGAGAAGCCGCTGAGAGCATTGAGGGAAATGACCGTCTTAATGAGGGTCCGAGGGAGGGCAGGCCAAGGATTCAGTGACCTGCATAATAAGTGAGTTTCACATCCTCTCAAATATCCTAGATGTCCATAAAAATATTTTGTTATTTAAGACTCTGTGTCTCGTGAAATATTTTGTTTCTTACACTTATAACAAAGGCCTTTGGGTTGGCGTTAAACCATTTTAGCCCTGGTCAATTTTGGATCTTAGTGGAATAGGAGGGAGCAGTGGGTTTTATTGTTTTAGGGTGAGGGATAAAGGAGGGTTTTCGGCTCGAGGAAGATACAACCTGTGCTTCTTTTTATCTCTTTTAGTATCCTCTTACCCACCTGAGGCCGCAGCCATGAGAACATGGGGCCCGAATCTCATCCGAGGCCATCGATAAACACTCTTAAAAGGCATCGCATTACGCCATCCACTCTAAAATCCAAGTGCTCAAAGGCAAAATATAAAGTCTTCCATTGTTCCTAATTGTTTCAACTTTTTCAAACGTGGGCCTAAATGAGTTGGTGTCGCTGTCGCTGCCTTATAAAGCTCCACAAAGTGCGTCCAAGAAATATACCCTCGACAACAGTTTTCTCCATTGCCACCATCAACGCTCTTGATCTAGATGGAGAACACCATACCGTGAGTTTGGACAAGCCATTTGTAATGTCAGATAAAGAGAAATAATGTTCCATTTGGGTTACTCCAACCAGGTCCGAGCCATCAACTTATCTTCACATCCACCCGTGGAAGGTGAGGTCACATTGGAGTGATGAAGCTATGGAAATTTATGGAATGAGGAATGCTCACCTTCAAAGATTGGGAGGTGAGGAAGAGGAAGGGTTATCTATAGGGATATGCATGGTGCAGAGTGCCAAAAGACTGATTCAAGTCGGGTGGTGAGGTCTTGTTTTGATTTCCTCCATTGAGGAATGTATGGTTGTATTGATGGATTCCGAAACATTGGCACATTTTATTTCATTCTCATAGTCTTGATGAGACCAAATTGCAAGGTGTTGGAAGGAAGCCTGTCTTGCCATGTATGGGCCAAGTGAGGAAGGAACCTAAAAGGGCTAAAGGGGTCAAAAAATTTTGCCAAAAATGATATGAATGAATGGATAAGGGTGAAGAGATGAATACAATGGAATAGGTCTCAAATAATGGTGAAATTCCCAAATGATGAAATGCTGCAAGATGAAATGCCCAAAATGCTTAACCAGTAAGAAAAATGTAGTGATTTGGCAACCCAAAAATAGTTGTGCGACAATAGATCTAGTATGTTGACCGAGTTTCATTTTTGTCTCAAGGGTTAGGTATTCAAGGGTTCTATAGATAAGGGTTTTCCTCATGGCTATAGCTCTCTCGACATACATGCTGGGTCCAATAGTAGTACTGGGCCCAATATATCAGTAAGAACAATCTGTTGAGAATAGACTGCATCTCTTATGTTAGCCGGTGCATTCACCACTGCCACCTGTACTAGAGAGTATCTTCCTAAGTGTTGTTCTTCATGGTGACACTATATAGCAGTCAGTTGGCCGATTAGTTTATCTAAAGAGGGCTTTGATAATCTAGGCTCCATCCATACATGTGTTGTCCGGTGCACTACCACTTGGCGTGGGTACCAAATAGGGTTACAAGGGTACAATGTATACTTTAAGTACCACTTTGTATTTTTGGTATATGAATCCCTCAACCGCATGTTTATGTGCATAACGACAGATTTCTCAGGGTTTAAAGACGCCTAATACCGCCTCTAACCCTAAAAAAATTAACCCATGCCCTTCTCTGCCGAGGAGCACTGATACCACTCTTGTAATATACTGTGAGATGCATGCAATGTAAATAAAATGTGCTAGAAATGGCGTAATAACAACAATGAGCAACTAGAAAATTCACCACAATAGCACTAAATGATATAAGAACAAATAATTTAAATAACACTTTGATTCCAGTAATGTTCATGTGCCTCTTCGAGGGGGCAACCCTCTATTGGAGAAGTGGGCTCTATTACAATATTATCCAAGCTTAGGTTCCCTTAAGAATTTAATTCTATTTATACTAAATATGTCTATTAAAAGAAGCATCTAGAGGAAGATCCTTCTAGAAGTGGAAGCTTCTATTAGGTCTTCTTACATCTGCCTTATTCTATTTTATTGAAAGGCCTTATTAATATTGACCTTTATTACATCCGAATATATTGTTCTACCTATGTGCGGGTTAGGACCCTAACAGATTTGCATAGGTCATTGTAATAAATCAACCTAGACTAGAAAAATGAGCTTAACGATTTTCTCGACCAAAAAATATTTCGTCTAAAATGAAAAAATAATGAATGTATTTTGTAGATCTAAGGTCCATGTAAAATCACTACTTCATATGCATCATGATTAGGAAAGAAAAATATAAAAAATTCTTTCATCGAGTTTTATGTTTAATGACAAGACCATCCCTGAAGCTACCAAACCTCTTTCATCTAAAACTTCATCATAGTTTCTCCAAAAGAACTCGACAAACAAATAGCCAAATACAATGCACTAAGTATACTATATATATTTCATAAATTTAAATATCTTACTTAGATTTCTTTAAATTTAACTCATGGGATGAATTTATGATACAACATAGACATTACCATCATCAAGATGGATTTAAAACACAACTTGAACTTCAAAATTAGGAAAAAAACTAAAACATTTTCAAGATCTTGATAATCCAAAAAAGGATCTATACATGCCTATGGGAAAGAAGGCGCAATCACACACGACTAGCCAAACCCAGCACGATGAAAGGGAAATAAGTAAATGGGTACATGTGACAAAGTTAATGGTTTGGAGATATGCAACCATGAATGTTCAAGCTCAAAAKCCTGCTTGGCCTGTTGACACTATTTTTAACTCATCCACATACAATCATATTAATTCACGAATATCTACTAATATTAATGAAAGTAGATGTAATATATAGTAGCTTTTGTTGATATAATGATAATAAATATTTATTGTTAAATATCACCTCTCCAACTAATTCACAATAGAAAGTAAATATAAGTGAAATCAACTATAGACCCTCGATGGGGTGTCACCCATGGTTGTGGAAGGACGCAACACTGGCAGCACGGGTCTCAGATCACTAGATTACCAAACATTATGTCTCATATCTATGGAGACTATGGATAAGTAGCATGAAGGTTAAAGTGTGATAAGACGACCATTAACCTTAAGCGACCCCTTTGTACACTCCTCTTATTTCATCATGCAGGGCAAAGGATCTGTGATTAAGGGCGATACGATGGAGCTTTGTTATGATGGTGGAATTTAATGTAGATGAATTCTAATTTTTTCTTATATATAGGGGGTTTATATTTTCTAGTTTCAAATTCATCTTCTAGTTTTCTCTACTTCTCCTCTAGCAAAGGGCTTTGTCGATTGGGTTTGTCTTGTTGTCCTGAGAGGGTTGGGGTTCAATGAGAGGTTTTTGATTATGTTTCTTATGGATACTTCCAACTTGAAAAAAAAAATTATGTGCTTTGGTAATTATGTGTTAGTATATCACCTATGAGTTGTTTGATTTACATTAGTTTTAAAAGAGGGTTGCTAGGTAAATTGAGGATTTCTAGGTAGCCTCTTCTCATTTCAACAATATATTATTATCTCATTTGGATGCTCACAAGTTCAAAAATAATGAATTTTCAGTTGTTGTGGTACATCAAAGTAAAAAAATAGAGAAAATGGAAGCATATTTCAACATGTTATATCAAGTGGGCTTAAGATTTCCTAAGAGCTCTCACTCTCCAACTTATTGTCTAAAGATTTCCATTGGGTTAGTTAAAGAAAAATTCAAGGATGAGGAAACAATTCAACAAATGCATGAAGACATGGAAAATGAGAATCCAACATTGGAACCAACCCTACATGAAGATATCAAGCAATAAGCCCTTAGCAGGCATGTTTTCTTCTAAGCTCATGTTTTATATGTATTGCAACATTGTTTAAGTTCTAGATCATTTCATTAGGCTATTTACCAACAAATGTTTTAGTTATGTTTCCTGAAACTGTAAGAACTACTCAGTTAGTTAGTATTCATTTTGAAATTTTGGATTTGTTTGAAACTGTGCTATCAAACACTCTCTTCTTGTTTTGTATCAATTCACTATACAATGCAGCCACAACTTCCTTTTAATACAAATAATAATCGTTTCTTTTTTCTATATATATTAATAATAGAGTGGTTAGACAAATATTGTTGGGTGTGAGTGTCAACGTCATGATATATGTCACTTTGCCTTGATTGGCATGTCAACACCCATCCATCTATGACCTTTCCTAGTTGTCACTATTCTACCCAAATTCAAGTATTGGAAATGCATTTTGGTATGTGGAATTAAGGTTTATACAAGGAAGAGTAAGGTTGTAGGTAGGTTTACTTGTGCCAAGTATTTTTGATAAAGGCAAAAGAATGTGTTTTGAATATCTTATGGATTTTCTCTATACAACAAATGCCGTTCTAAACAATAGACAACAACAATTGCAACAAAATAAACAAGATATTTGAAAAAATAAAAAAAATTGAAAAAACAATAAGAACCTTGGGGGAATCTTCAAAGCTTCCCTAAATTCCCCTTTGAATTTGCATCAAAACACTACATAACATGTAAAAAATACAACATTTTCATTTTTAGGCTATTTTTTCAAATGGACTTACTATTTTGTTGTCAATTTGTTTTGACGTACTCAAAAATCCAAAGTCGTACAAAACGCAAATGTAAGAAATATTTTTTTTTTTTACAAAATCTTGTATAGTATTTTTTTTTTTAATATATGTTACAAAAACAAAAACCAATTGAAATCAAATTTTAAAAATAAATCAAATATTTTGATCAAACAAAATACAACTCACCGAGCTACCCATTAAAATTAAAACTTGAAAACAAAAGAGAAAAGTTGTTTTCCTAGCATCCACTCAAATTATGATAAAAGTTATCATTAGGAAATAACATCACCCGTTATTATTGTCCTTGTCATCATCATCATAATTATTAATAATATTATTATAAAATACTCATCTTGGAGAAACCCATTGAGCACTTGCCCTCATTCCGATGATGGTA
The DNA here is from genome assembly GCA_010110895.2 of Picea sitchensis. Lineage (NCBI taxonomy): Eukaryota > Viridiplantae > Streptophyta > Pinopsida > Pinales > Pinaceae > Picea > Picea sitchensis. Next base: position 479,620 of record SNQJ01S0001340.1, read on the forward strand.
CCCAAGGTAAGTTGGATTTTGTAGAAGCTTGAGGCTTTGTCAACACTGGACTCAAGGTCGTTACAACAATACACTCATAAATATCTCAACATATGCCTAGATAGACATAATCGACATATTTATTATTATGAAAAAATTTCGAAAATTTTAATTTTAAAATTTTAAAATAACATTAAGAAATATTTTTTCCTTGGATTTTTTTTAATTCCTTTCAAGATGAAAATAAGATACATTCTATGTATGTTTAAAGCATTGCAAGGAAAATCCACAATTATTTTTTTCTGTCAAGGTCTTAAAAAAATACTAAACTTGTGATTCAGGTGGATCTCAGCGACCATCCACCTTTTCCACTGAATCAACATTTCAAGCATATGGTTTTGATAAACCATGATATTCACCCTTTTGATGGGGAATGGAATGTAATGTCATCTTCATTTGTTAATTACAGACATCATGTAATGATTTCCTAGTGGTCTTATGTGCATGCTTACAACATAGCTTTAATGCACCGGATCCCATTAGAACTCCGCAGTTAAGTGTGCTCGGGCTAGAGTAGTACTAGGATGGGTAACCTCCTCGAAAGTCCTATTATTTTACATGTCTATGGAATTTTATAAACCTAGACTAATTTATCCCACGTACATCATTGGAATTGTTCTCCTCTCACTCTCTCATATATAATTGAGGTGAAGGAGGCCCTTTAAGCATGCAATGGAGTGTGATGTAAAGCTTGTTGTGAATGAAGCATAGCCAAAATCTCTTTCTTTTCAGAGATAAGCTACCCCATTCTGCCACTTTGTGTTCTACAATGTTTTTCTATCTTATTCATTAATAGAAGTCGGATTTCACTGTATTTTTGTGTTCTATGTTATATTTTTGTTTTTGTCTCGTTTCATTCTCATCATAATCCATATCAGTGGTATCAAAGTAGGAGATCCTTTCAAGATGTTTCTTAAGGAATCCCTTGTGTGATAGAGGAATGAGATCATGGAAAACTTCGCTCATATCCTTTGAAGACTACTGATGGCGGTGACCAAGGCATCTTCGACAAGAAACCATTTCAGAGGTGCAACGCCCTTCAAGGTACAAGTCAATTTTGATATCCCCTTATTTAAAGGCTAGATAGATGCAGATGCTCTAGAAAAATGGTTGAATCTTCTAGAAGGTTATTACTTCGTCCAAAAAAAAATCGACAGTGAAAATATCACCTTCGCACTACTTAAATCCATTCCCCATGTCAAAACTTGGTGGGAAGGTTACTAGGAGAGGTACATTGCAGGTGAATCTACACCATTTAGGAGAGAACCCACTTGGGCGGCCTTTGTAGATGCCCTAAAGGAGTAGTTCTACCCTATCAAAAACTATGATGACCAGTACATGAGATGGACAAATCTTCATTGGAAAAGAGACTAGATGGTGCTGGAGTACACTAACGTATTTCATACCTTGTGCTCAAATTTGGGTATCAAAGACTCTAAGCAGCACTTCCTCTTGAAGTACCGCAGTGGTCTGCAAAGGTACATACAAACAAAGATGGATTTATTGGACATCTCCTCACTGGGAGCTTCTTATTGATATGCAATCAAAATTGAGAAGAAATTCAAGCAGTGAAGTAAGCGAGAGTTTGGGTTTGAAAATATGCCACAACGGAAGTATGGAAAAGGCAACCCTAACTCACAAAATGAAGGACATATCAGCAAGGAAGGTCAACCTCAAGAGAGCCAGTCCAAGGCGCAGGAAAATAAGAGTAACTAGAAGTTTAATAAAGACACCAGAAAGTGGTGTGAGTTCCACAAAATCCCCTAGCACAACACCAATGAATGTCGCTCAAAACAGTGATTGGTGGCTGAGCTCAAATAAAAAGAATCAAAACTAAAGGATCAGATCCTGTCAGTGAGAGGGGGGGTGAATCAGTGACACAATAATTATATCAATTTTTCATTTATTAATGCAAACAGAATTTTAACATAGTATTTTATTGTGGAACCCAATTGGGAAAATCACAAACTATTTTTTATTAACTGCAAAACTTGTTTTACATGTTACATAGAAGGAAGATGTACTTCCTTTTTTAACAGCACCAACTGATCAGGATGCACCCACACCCTAGTTTACCAGCACCAACTGGTAGGAGGCTACAACCCCCTGTTTAGTTAGCTACAACTGACAAGGAAGAACCAACTCCCTCTGTATGCACCAACATTCCCTTACACCACCCAACCACCCTTAATACATAAGTATCTTCAACTTTTCTTCCTAGAATCTACTTCAGTTTTTGATCTTATGATCTGGACTGAAGAGACACTTTCTTCTCACTTCTCTTTCTTGTTTATATATTCTTCAAAAATGTTGAGTGTTATACACAGTGTCCTTTTATTTGGAACATCACACCTCTTCGTTTAACTTATCCATAATCACTGTTTTAACATTTTTATCGTGAAGGATTTTCAAAAATTGATCACAGATATGGATCAATTTCATCCTTTAAACTCGATCGAATCTCTGCTAATTTCACAGAGACAAAATTCTATGGAGGCGCTTCCTTCAAACCACTATCATGTGACCGAGTGTTACAGAACCTCAGGCTTACCAATTATAGCGACGTATTATAATTTTCCTTTTAAAACTCTTATAGCATATGACTATCGGCGGTGACCAAACGCTAGTCAAAACGGCGCCTTGCAATTTCGCGTTTTAGGTGTTTTTCTATGTGTCACTCCTGACTCCCCCAATCCCCTAAATCTGAAATAAGAGCCTAGTGACACTAGCTCCTCTCTTAACCTTCATCAATGTGACCCCTCGCTATGACCTGGGGCCAATCTTTCAAGAGCATCCAGATTTTGCGTTTCACGAGATCGCGACTTATATTTCCTCCTTTCTTCTAAAATCCAAACTCCCAACTTCAATCACCTCAGATCAACGGTCTGATATTTCCCATGACTCAATGGTCTAGATCTCTTTTCACGAATCGAGATTTCGCATCTTCACGTTTCGGCTAGTGTCTGATCGACTCTACGCTTTCCATATCAACGGTTCAGGACTCTCCATGATCCAATGATCGAGATCAATTTTGCGAACTCGGACTTCGCGAGTTCTTGTCTCGGGCATTCACTCCACCCTTTCCCAAATTGCGTGGATCTCTGCCACATTCCTCACGATCCAATGCTCCGGAATTACTTCGTACTTCGGACTCCAGAGATGGCCCCTTCCCACTCTCGTTCGATCGACAACCCACAACTGTCTATGATCCGATGATCCTGATTTCATCGGGACTTTGTGTTTCGCGATGTCGAAGGTTAGAGCACCTCCTTTCTCCGATTTCTGATTTTTTATTCTTCGATTCTTCTTTACACTTCCATATGATTAAGGTGCATGCACCTTACCTGGATCCAATGGTTGGCAGGTATTCGGATAATCGAACTTAGAACCCTTTTTGCTTATCCTGTCCTTCCACTAAAATGTGATTCGACGGTCGTGAAGACACATGAAGCAGATCCACGATCAAGAGTGATTACACAACCACAATCTATGATTGTTTTAACTCGTCACCCAAATCCACAATGGGAAGATGTGCGCTATTGGAGAGTCAACCACAATCGTTGATATTCAAAGTTATAAGATCGGACGGTCCTGACTAATTGCGATATTGTAACAAGCATGATGTTTAATTCTCCTTTCAATCTCCGCAATATGTCCTTGTTGTAGATTTGGCGATTGTGCATCAACGGTCTTGATTTGTTCTACGTTTCATCGCGCCATACTTGTTGAGTTTCAACACGCCATCTCTTCTGAGCTTGATCTCTGTGTTTGCTAAACCTTCAAATCTTTTATCATAGGAACATTTTTTATCCTATTGTGATCAACAATAATTACGAATTTCTTCAGCCTTAAGGTGATGTTCTTCTGTCGATTCTTTTTCTTCCTGAGATTAACCTTGTTGCTCTGCTTAATATGACTATTGACATCAATGACAACACATGAATGACAATATGTCCAACAATCTCCCCCTTTGTCATTGAGGGAAACACACCAACTTTATACACAATCTCCCCATGTGGTGATCCTTCTGTCCTCTAAAGTTACTCTACCCCTTTGGCATCAATGGCAAAGGGTTTCTTCTCCTATGATCTCTCTGTATAAATCCTTCTTTGACCATTGGTAACTCCTCCTGTGATCACACTTGTCCTATCATAACTGAATGAATCCTTTTGATGTTGATTGTTATCTCCCCCTGAATAGGTGCCACATGATGCATTATTTTCTTGAGAGATTTAGGTAGGAAGAAGGATTACTCCGAATTTTAACCTAAGATATTCAAATACATCTTTGCTTAAGGGTTTTGTAAAATTATATGCCACCTGTTCTTTTGTTGGAACATATTCCAATTTAATGTTCTTGTTTTCAGCCTGATCTCTTAGATAGTGATACTTTATGGGAATGTGTTTCAATTTTGAGTGTTCGACAGGGTTTTTAGAGAGACTTATCACGCTTGTATTATCACAGTGGACAATAGTGGGCTCTTTAAATACTATTTTGATGTCTTGTAGAGTTTGTTTCATCCATTCCACTTGTGTGCAACATTCTACTGCTGCAATATACTCAGCTTCAGTGCTAGACAGAGAAATTGAGGATTGTTTCTTTCTTATCCAAGCAACCAGTGATTCTCCCAAAAAGAATGCTCATCCACTTGTACTTTTTTTGTCATCTACACTTCATGCCCAATCAACATCTGAATAGGATTTTAATGTGAATGAATCCTTGCTAGGGTACCACAAACCAATATATATGGTTGCTTTCAAATATCTAAATATTCTTTTTACAACTCGAACATGGCTCTCCTTTGGTTTTTCTTGGAATCTAGCCACCATCCCAACAACTTGCTTGACATCAGGTCTAGAAGTTGTTACATAGAGAAAATTGTCAATCATTGATCTGTAGAGTTTTAGATCTACATCTTTGGATTCATTATCCTTGCTTAGTTTGCATCCAACTTTCATGGGTGTACTAACAGGTTTGCAATCCTCTAACTGGAATCTCTTAAGCATATTCTTAACATATTTATACTGATGGATAAAGACTCCTCTTTTGGACTGGATTATTTGTAATCCAAGAAAGAAATTCAGTTTTCCAAGCAAAGACATTTCAAATTCTTGCTGCATCATCCTAGCAAAGTCCTTAATTATTTTATCATCATCGTTGCCAAATATAATATCATCAACATATACTTCCACAATAATTATGTTATTACCATCAATTTTACAGTAAATATTGTTGTCTGTTGATCCCCTTTTTAGGCCATGTTTTTGTAAGTAAGAATCTAGCCTTGCATACCATGCTCTAGGTGTTTGTTTTAGCCCATAGAGTGTTTTCTTTAGTTTACAGACATAGTATCCTTTGTTGGTTAATTGGAACCCTTCTGGTTGCTCAATATAGACTTCCTCTTCTAAATTTCCATTGAGAAATGCTGACTTGACATCCATTTGGTACACTTTAAATTTTCTATAGCTGAAGAAAGCTACGAACATCCTAATTGCCTCTAATCTGGCCATAGGTGCAAATGTTTCTTCATAGTCTAATCCTTCAACCTGCGCATACCCTTTGCATACTAATCTGGCTTTGTTCCTGATTACTTGCCCATATTCATTCATTTTATTTTTATATACCCATTTAGTTCCAATGACATTTTTATCTTTTGGTCTTGGAACTAGTTCCCGAGTTTTATTTTTTTCAATTTGGTCCAATTCTTTATTCATGGATTTGATCCAATTCTCATATTTACATGCTTCTTTGATTCAGTTAGGCTCAACATGTGACAACACTGCTATTTATGTTTGATACAGTAGTTGTCTTCTTGTGTGCACTCCATCATTCATATCTCCAATAATCAGTTCTTCGAGATGATTCTTTTGAGTAATTCTTGAGGGTGTCTTTGTATCTCTTCTTGGGAATTATTCTCTTATCTCTCCATATTGAATATCTTCATCACTTTCACTAGTATCCATATCATATTCTTCCCTTTATTTTTCATTCTCTTCTACTTATTTAAGTTGTGTGTCGAATGTCTCATCATCATCTTCATCTTCATTTTTAGGTATGGTCTCTTGATTTTTGATCCTTATCGTTTTTAAGTCATCCACCTTGACATCTGCACTCTCAAAAATCTTATTTGATCTAATATTGTAGCATCTATATTCTTTCTTGTTTGAAGCATATCCAAGAAAAATACCTTCATCAGATCTGGCATCAAATTTTCCAAGACTCTCGTCTAGTCTTTTGATGTAGCATTTACATCCAAAGACCTTGAAGTATTTTACTAATGGAGCTCTTCCAAACCATAGTTCATAAGGGGTCTTATCACTATTAACCCTGAGCTGACCTCTTTTCAATATGTATACTGTCGTGCTTACAGCTTCCCTCCAATATCCATTTGACAATTTTGCTTCATTGAGCATAGTCCTTGCAGCCTCCTGAACTGTTCTATTCTTTCTCTCAGCAATCCTATTTTGATGAGGTGTTCTGGCAGCAAAGAATTGTCTTTTTATTCCATGGGTTTCACAGAAGAGATCAAACTCTTTTTAGGTGAACTCACCACCATTGTCTGATCTAAGACATTTGATTTTTTTTTCCTTTTCATTTTCAACAAGGGTTTGAAAGGCTTTGAATTTGTTAAGTGCTTCTGATTTTTCTTTGAGAAAACATATCCAACCCATTCTAGTAAAATCATCAATGAACAACATAAAGTAAGACTCTCCTTGCAAACTCTTAGTCCTCGTAGGTCCACATAGGTCAGTGTGAACAAGCTCTAAAGGTTTAGAGGTTGTGTATTCTTTTGCCTTGAACCTTATTCTAGTTTGCTTCCCTAGTTGACAGTGTCTACACATAGCATTTGAGGGTTTTATGATCTTTGGCAAGTTTCTTATTGCACCAAGGTTCATGACTTTCACAAGATTGTCAAAGTTAATATGCCCCAACCTTCTATGCCATAGCCAACTTTCATCTACTGAATTTATATGACACTCCTCATTCAATTTTGCATCTAGTATATATACATTTTCAGGAGTTCTAGGAGCAGTACCAACTAATTTTCCCGTGTCTTCTCTCCTAATCTCACATTTTTGGGAATCAAAGATGCAGAAGTGGCCCTGATCACAAGTTTGACTGACACTTAATAAACTAGGCTTCAATTTTTCGACAAGTAGCACATTTCTCGCTTTGTCTTTTCCCAAGCTCACAGTGCCTTTCCCAAGTATGTTACTTGAAGCATTATCACCAAATGTAACTTTACCTTTTTTTTCCTTTAAGTCTAAAAACTTGTCCTTATTACCTGCCATATGTTTTGAACACCCACTATCAACATACCAGAGATCCTTTTTATCTTGATCTTTTAGGGCAATAATACATTCCTTTTTTGATGTTTTTTCTCTCCAAAGTTTCTTTTTCTCTCTAATGAACTTTGGTTGGTCTAAGACTTCCATTAATCTGCAATTAATGGACTTATTTCCATGGTTATGACATATGAAGCATTGTAAGTCCCCTTCTTGTAAAGGTGCAAAGGAGTTATAGTTTATGCTTTTAACTCGATTTGCTGCATGTTTATCCTTAAGGATATAGTTCTTAACCTTCAATTTTTTCTTTCTATATGCTCTACAATTTATAGCTTTGTTTCCGAAATTAGAGCATGCAAAGCAATAACCAAGGAAAATGCGAGGAAACATGTTTTGATAAAACTTCTCTGGTATTGTCTTGTCTTCCTTCCTGATGGCTGGAAGTAATCTTCTGGAGTTCTGATCATTACTGATCTTCTCTTCATTTTTCTTCTTGAATGTATTGAGGAGAGTATTTCCATAATATTTTGAGTTAACATGGCTTTCCTTTTGAGAATAACCTATTCCATTTTTATTACCTAAATCCCTTTGCATGGTAATAATCTTATCTAAAATTTTAGAGTTATTTTCATATTGTGTTTGAATTATTTTTGCATCCAGTTCCTTTTTTAGATGAACTATTTATGCCTCCATTCTTTCAGAAGTTATTTGTTTTTCCTTAAGAGACTTTTCCAGACTTTCTTCGATTTTATTTGCTTCTAAGATTTGTTTTTTCAGATTGCTCATGAGTTTTTCCATCTCCTTTTCTTCTTGTTCATGTTTTTCCTTTTGTTCAACTACAAAACTTTTCAATTGTCTATATCTGGTTTTGTATTTTCTTAATTCATCCAAGGCACTGAGAAGTTCTTCCTCCATAACAACTTCTGCTTCATCTTCTAACTCCTTTTCATGTTTAATTTTTTCTATCTCATTAGATTCTTCAATACCTAAGAAAATGACTTCATTGTCATCATATTCATCGTTGTCACTAGACTTTGACGACCTGATGTTTTCTTCTTTTGAGTAAATTTTTTTTTTCCTTTGTAAAATCTTTTCTTGTAGTTGGGTTTTTCCTTCTTCTTGTATTGTTTGGTTTTATTTTCTTCATCTTCAAGGTCCTCCTTGGGATAGGGACACTTGGATGCAAAATGACCAACTTTGCCACAGTTAAAACATTTGAAAGGAAGCTTGCCTTTGTACTTCCTTGATCCTTTATGAAGTTTTATAATGAAATTGGTTTCTTCCACATCAGATTCTTCATGATGGCAGGATTGAAGTTTTTGCTTCTGATTTATCCTTGTCTTGGATGCTTTGAAAATTGTTTCATCTTTTGTTGATTTATCATTCCCTGTTCTCATTTCATATGCTGTAAAAATTCCATGGAACTGATCAACTGTGAGTGTGTCTAGATCAAATTTATCTTCATTTGAAGAAATATTTGCATCACATCTCATAGGTAATGATCTTAGTATTTTTTTCACAATGGATTTATCTGTAATCTCTTCTCTTTCCGCTCTAATTGAGTTAACCACTTCATCTACCCTATGAAAGTACTCAACAATATTTTCTTCTTCTTTCATTTTCAGATTTTCAAACTGAGCTCTATAGGTCTGTAGTTTTGCTTCTTTGACTTTGTCATCTCCTTCATATACAGCCTCCAACTTGTCCCATATTTCTTTGGCTGATTTTCAATGCATAACCTTCACACTATAGAATTAGTCAACCCTGCTAGAATTCTATTAACTGCTCTTGAGTTGTCATTACAAATTTTCTTTTCTGAAGCGTCTTTGGGTGGAGTAGTTGGTGCAGTGTAACCATCTACAACAGATTGCTAGATATCAAAACCAAGAGCCAACAAGAAGTTTTTCATTCTTATTTTCCACAGGGCATAGCCTCCTCCATTGAACAATGGTGCTTTGTTGTTGGGAATTCCTTCTTGTTGATCCATCTTCAGGATCTACCTTCAAGTTTGTTAGACTGTGCTAAAGGAACCCGCTCTGATACCAGTTGAAGGATCATATGTTGTCACTAAGAGGGGGTGTGAATCAGTGACACAACAATTATATCAATTTTTCATTTATTAATGAAAACAAAATTTTAACACGGTATTTTATCGTGGAACCCAATTGGGAAAACCACAAACTCTTTTCTATTAATTGCAAAATTTGTTTTACATGTTACATAGAAGGAAGATGTACTTCATTTTTTATCAGCACCAACTGATCAAGATGCACCCCCACCCTGGTTTGCCAGCACCAACTGGTAGGAGGCTACGACCCCCTGTTTAGTCAGCTACAACTGAAAAAGAAGCACCAACTCCCTCTATAGGCACCAACCTACCTTGCACCACCCAACCAGCCTTAATACATAAGTATCTTCAGCTTTTCTTCTTGGAATATGCTTCAGCTTTTGATTTTCTAATATGGACTGTAGAGACACTTTCTTCTCACTTCTCTTTCTTGTTTATATATTCTTCAAAAATGACGTGAGTGTTATACATAGTGTCCTTTTATTTGGAGCATCACACCTCTTCATTTAACTTAGCCATAATCATTGTTTTAACATTTTTATCATGAAGGCTTTTCAGAAATTGATCACAGATATGGATCAATTTCATCCTTTAAACTCGATTGAATCTGTGCTAATTTCACAGAGACCAAATTCTATAGAGGCGCTTCCTTCAAACCGTTATCATGTGACCGAGCATTACAGAATATCAGGCTTACCAATTATAGCGAAGTATTATAATTTTCCTTTTAAAACTCTTATATCATATGACTATCGATGGTGACCAAACGCTAGTCGTTTCGGGTGTATTGTTATGTGTCACTCCTGACTCCCCTGATCCCCGAAATCTGAAATAAGAGCCTAGTGATGCTAGCTCCTCTCTTAACCTTCATCAATGTGACCCCTTGCTATGACCTGAGGCCAATCTTCCGAGCGTGTCGAGATTTCGCGTTTCATGAGATCGTGACTTATATTTTCTCCTTTCTTCCGAAATCTGAACTCTCAACTTCAATCGCCTCAGATCAATGGCCTAAGATTTCCCATGACTCAACGGTATAGATCTCTTCTCATGAATCAGAATTTCGCGTCTTCATGTTTCGGCTCTTGTCCGATCAACTCTACGCTTTCCAGATCAATGGTTCACGACTCTCCGCGATCCAACTGTCGAGATTAATTTCACAAACTTGGACTTCGCGAGTTCCTGTCTCAGGCATTCACTCCACCCTTTCCCGAATTTCATGGATCTATGCCACGTTCCCTCTGGATCCAACAGTCCAAAATTACTTCGGACTCTAGAGATGGCCCATTGTCACTCTCGTTCAATCAATGGTCCACAACTGTCTGTGATCCGACGATCCATATTTCATCAAGCCTTCATGTTTCACGATGTCGGAGGTTAGAGAACCTCCTTTCTCCGATTCTCGATTTCTGATTCTTCGATTCTTCTTTGCACTTCTTGATGATTAAGGTGTGTGCACCTTACCTAGATCCAACAGCTGGAAGGTATTCGGATAATAGAACTCACAACCCTTTTTTCTTATCCTGTCCTTCCACTAAAATGTGATCCGACGGTCATGAAGACACTTGAAGCAGATCCACGATCAAGAATGATTGCACAACCACAATCTGCAAGTGTTTTAACTCATCGCCCAACTCTGCAATGGGAAGATGTGTGTTATTCGAGAGTCGAACACAATCATTGATCTTCGAAGCTATAATATCTGACGGTCCTGACTAATTGCGGGATTGGAACAAGTGTTATGTTTAATTTGCCTTTCAATCTCTACAATCTATCCTTGTCGTATATTTGGCGATTGTGCATCAACAATCTTTATTTGTTTTGTGTTTCATCACGCCATCCCTGCTGAATTTCAACACGCCATCTCTTTTGAGATTGATATCTACGTTTTCTAACCCTCCAGAGATTTTATCATAGGAACATTGTTGATCCTATCATGATCAACAATCATTATGAATTTCTTCAGCCTTAAGGTGATGTTCTTATGTCGATTCTTTTTCTTCCTGAGATTAACCTTGTTGCTCTGCTTACTATGACCATTGACATCAATGACAACACATGAATGACAATATGTCCAACAACAACTTGACTCATAATTTGATTCAGAGCACAATAAAGGAAAATGAATCATCGATGTAGAACCCACTGCTACCATCACAACCACAACAATACAACCAAAAGAACCAAAGGGTCTTGAGGAGGGGGAGTGCCTCTTCCACTCCCAGATGTGGGTAAAGGGGACTCCAATGCATTACATTCTTGACAGCAGTAGTCAAAAGAACCTGATATCAACCGAAGTTATCAAGAGATTGAAGTTTCCAATGAAGCCACACCCCCATCCATAGTCCATCATATGGTTGAGCCGAGGACGAGACATTTGTGTCAGCCAATAGTGTCGCATGTCCTATGGCATCAAGCCCTTCAAGGATGAGGTAGTTTTTGATGTTTCCCCACTTGAATTCCGTGATGTTCTTTTAGGACAACCATATATGTGGAAATTTCACGCTACCTATGAGTCTCATCCCTGCAGTGTCATTGTTACTCTAGGAGGTCATCTCTAAAGGGTACCATAGGTAGCTCCAACTACTGCCAATTCATTGATCTCGAAAAAATAGTGCCGCAAAGTAATCTCTCAAACCACAAAGTTTTCCCTCTTCATGATCCAGTCAAAAAGTGAACAGAAGGTCATTGCGACCACTATAGCCTCAACTCAAGACATTTCTATCCAATAGAAGCAGGTCAACAAGATTGTAGAGGAGTACAAAGAGAATGAGAGTCTTCCCTATGTTCAACATATCTCTATTGGTCATGACCCTTTTCAGGTGTGCTTGGGGTTCCAACCATTAGCCCCCAATATTGATATAGCTCTATTGGTGCATCTTCACTGACAGAGTCCTCCCACACTCAGACCAAGGTAGATCATGCAATCGGATATGTTGAACATATCCAACACCTCCAATAGGTTCATGACTTCCTTCCACATGCAAAGTACAAGCAAGACATCTACTTCAACAAGGAAAGAAACTCACCAAGGTTCAGATTCAACAGAAGTTTCTCCATTTCCCAAGAGAACTTGACGTAATGGGGACCATCTCTTCCTAAGGGGGGAGGAATGATCCAGGTGGATCTCAGTGGCCATCCACCTTTTCCACTGAATCAACATTTCAATCATATGGTTTTGATAAACCATGATATTCACCCTTTTGATGGGGAATGGAATGTAATGCCATCTTCATTTGTTAATTACATACATCATGTAACAATTTCTAGTGGTCTTATGTACATGCTTACAACATAATGTTAATGCATCGGATCCCATTATAACTTCGCAGTTAAGCATGCTCAACCTAGAGTAGTATTGGGATGGGTGACCTCCTAGGAAGTCCTATTATTTTACATGCCTATGAAATTTTATAAACTTAGAATAATGTAGGTTTAGTTTGTTACCAAATCCATTCGTATTAAATTGGGGAAATGGTAGGGAAGGGAATGTCAAAGTAAATGAGGTTTAGCCTCTTAGAAAATCCATTGGAATACTAGTCTATTTTAAAGTGGGAAATCCAAAAGGTATGTCAAGTAAATCAAGGTGGGATATTTTTTAAATGGTTTATGAATAACAAAGAATTGGTTAATTAATGGGAAATGAAATGTCAAGTAAATTAAAGTAAGATATTTTTTAAATAATTTATTAATACAAAAGAATCAATTAATAAAGTGTTTGTTTTTTATTATTTTAACATCTAATATTAATCAAAAGAAAAATTATTAATGACTTAATATTAATATGGAGCTCAACAACCCCGGATGGGGTGCTTCTGAGATAATGATGTGCATAAATCTTGAGGAGGCCACCTGGCCAGGATACATGCCACTTGGCATCTGTCCTACTCCGTCACCCTACTCTAGTCACCTCAAGGGTTTAAACATTCCACTGCCACCCTCCACTCTCCATTCCCATCCTGCAGACCACACAAACTGGAAGCTCTGCGGCATGAGTGTATTCATGACACTGTGTAGAGCACTTCCTTGGTCACTTCCACTCTAGACTGTCTCGCCTGCTCCTAAAGCCTAGATGTGGCACTCTTTTCCTCATTTGCCCCCTCACAATTTGCAAAGACTCACTTCCCTGGTTCACCCTTTCCTTAGTCTTGTGACCAGTCTCTGGTGTGACCTCCCTTCAATCTTGAAGTTGCATTGGCACTCCCCATTTCTAGGCCTATCAACCTTTAGAGTCTTCCCCCCCAAGGAGTCATTAGCTCTCGTCATGGCCCGACTCATAGGCAAGGAAAATGAGGAGCAGCCTGGTATGAGGCTAGGGGAAGGAAGCCACCCATCCTAGACTCTCCCATTGAAGCTGATATCCCCCCTCCTGCAGTTGATTTCCATCCCCCTTAAGTGGTTTTCCCCCCTGTCTTGGCTCCTGTAATTGTGCCCGCACAAGCCCAGCCACTCTGCGACCCTGGCCCTAACCTCTCCCCTCTATCAAACCCCTATGGCTGTAGGGTCGAGTGGTTTGATCAACTTGGCAACTCGTTGGGCTTTGCACCACCACCCCCCTCCCTCCCTCGACACCCCACTTATCCGCCCTCCCCTCCTCATCACCCCCCCACCACCTTGGGTCTCACCTTCTCTCCTCCCTCCTCCCTCCTAAGGTCCTCCTCTGATTCTCCATTGTCCACCCACCCT
>SNQJ01S0001340.1:498773-513292 GCA_010110895.2 Picea sitchensis
TCCATATATGACCTTTCCCGGTTGCCACTATTCTACCCAAATTCAAGTATTGGAAATGCATTTTGGTATGTGGAATTAAGGTTTATACAAGGAAGAGTAAGGTTGTAGGTAGGTTTACTTGTGCCAAGTCTTTTTGATAAAGGCAAAAGAATGTGTTTTGAATACCTTATGGATTTTCTCTATACAACAAATGCCTTTCTAAACAATAGACAACAACAATTGCAACAAAATAAACAAGACACTTGAAAAAATAACAAAAAAATTGAAAAATCAATAAGAACCTTGGGGGAATCTTCAAAGATTCCCTAAATTTCCCTTTGAATTTGCATGAAAACACTACATAACATTAAAAAATACAACATTTTCATTTTTAGGCTATTTTTTCAAATGGAATTACTATTTTGTTGTCAATTGTTTTTTACATACTCGAAAATCCAAAGTCGTACAAAACACGAATGTAAGAAATATTTTTTTTTTACAAAATCTTGTATAGTAATTTTTTTTAAATATATGTTACAAAAACAAAAACTAATCGAAATCAATTTTTAAAAATAAATCAAATTTTTTGATCAAACAAAATACAACTCACCGAGCTACACATTAAAATTAAAACTTGAACACAAAAGAGAAAAAAATGTTTTCCTAGCATCCACTCAAATTATGATAAAAGTTATCATTAGGAAATAACATCACCCATTATTTTTGTCCTCATCATCATCATCATGTTACACATCAAAATTACTCACTTCAATGATGACCTATTGTCGTCGTTATAAGTGTCGCATTTTGGCTACAAGTGTCGCAAGTGCCACAAACATCATACAATTATCTTTCTTATGTCGTGTCTTGAACGACATCACAAGGAACACTTGAAGACACCCTCAAAGACTGGTTTGAGAAGGAGAAATCATCTGATGAAGAGGACACATCTTTTGCCATGAAAAAACCCACTTAAAATTGAATTTTGAAGGCCAACTCTCCCCTACCCACTGTCATAGAGTGTCAGCGCTCCTTGACCTCCTTTGGGGGAGCGTTACAACACTCTATGCACCCTTTTGGGGGAGCGCTGGGCTTTTTTAAGGAAATTTTTGGCAGCACTGCCCTACCCACTATCAGGGAGTGCCAACGCTCCTTGCCCTCCTTTGGGGGAGCGTTGCAACACTCTGTGCCCCACACTGAGGGAGCGATTGGTTGTTTGAGGAAATCTTGAGCTGTTGAGGAAAATCAAGAAAAAAATCCCCCTCATCTCTGGAGTTGGTTGGATTTGAATCTGAGGTCAAGGTTGGATCTTAGGGAAGATCCACAACTGATAGAGAAGGATCCTCAACCTATCCCAAGAATCTCTAAGGTGGTTGGGTCTCTCCAGGCTTATATAAGGAGGCCTTCTCATGGTGAAAAATGGATGGAGTTTTAGAGATACCAAACTTATGATCTCATGAGAAGTGGTATTGAGAGGACATTGAAGGCATCAAACTTGTGATCTCATAAGGGAGATAATCAGTAAAGCATATTCATTTTGATTGTGGATTATTTGAGCAAGGGGTTGGACAAGGAGAACTAGAAGAGGCTACTGCAACTTCATCAAAGGACTTGTTGAAGAGCTTGGGGATCAAGGCTCAACTTGGATTGGGCAAGGACAAACATCGACAAAAAGTTACATTCTTCTTCCTTTTCTTTATTTGATTGACTTAGCTAGGTTTAAAAGGATGTCAGTGACCAAATTTAGCACCTTTCTGTCTTGATCTTAGATATTTAGGGTTCAAGAGGAAATCCACTTGTTCACAGGGGGATTTTCCTGTAACACATCATTATTAATATTATTATTATAAAATATTCATCTTGGAGAAACACATTGGGCACTTGCCCTCATTCCGATGATGGTACCCAAGGTAAGTTGGATTTTGTAGAAGCTTGAGGCTTTGTTAACATTGGGCTCAAGGTTGTTACAACAACACACTCATAAATAGCTCAACATATGTCGCGGTAAACACAATTGACATATTTATTATTATGAAAAAAAATTAAAATTTTAAAATAACATTAAGAAATATTTTTTCCTTGGATTTTTTTTTAATTCCTTTTGTTAGCACTAGGAGTCACCCTCAGATTGCAAGAGGATAAGCCCAGTACCCATCAGAATTTTCGGTGGATGTTGGTTTTAAATGAGTGGAGGTCAATGGACAAAACTCAATATATGAATGATATTTCAACACAGAACTGGACAAGAAATGAATAGGGAAGTGAGGGCCACATTAACTTCAATCAGTGAATTGAGCTTAAGTGTGAGCAGAGTGAAGACTTAGTAAGAAAAGTGAACAAAAATACTATGGGCATCAGGTTGTCAAGCAGCTTGGAGAAAAAAAAACTTAGACTCAAGATCACTCTTAAGCTCAGGTTTCAGACACTGAAATATGTCCAAACAACACAGTCACAACAACACAATGATCAAACCTACATCAAAATGTAGCTACAACAACTCGACTAGATCCTCCATGCCCGAGACATTCAGTGTAAGAGGGAAAAAAGTTAACAAGGGAGATGACTAAAAATGGTCAAGATACCATTTAGCATAACAACCCTCGACTGGATCCTCCATGCCCGAGTGTTTTAGCACAGTTTTAATAGAGAGATGAAAGAGGTTTACTTCTATTGATCTGAAAGTCTCAAATTTGATACATAACCAGAGAATAGTTCTGGCATGAAAAAATTTCAAAATAGGGAGTTATGCTCAACCAGTTGACGACCTCAACAAAATATCAAAACTAACTCTTTATACTCAGAACAATTCACCACTACAAAGAGTGTGACCTGGCCACTACAATCAAAGCTTTGCATCGGCGAGTTCTTTGTCAGACTGTGCATGCATTCTTCTGTCAAACACGAGCTCAGAGAAGTATGGGTTGGCAGGAAAATCTGCTTGCAAGGGTACTACAGACGGACAGTCTTCTTCCATGGTCAGTCTTTTCCAACTTTCCATTTATGGGGTGAGACGAAGTTTCAACCACCAGAGATGTGATCGGTCCACTACATTCAAGGCTTTCCATCTGAGACTTCTCTGTCAGACTATATTTTTGCTCGACGTTTGCAAGGAAAAATGTCAAGCGAACGTGGATGAAGATAATGGTGAGTTGGCGAGGTTCTTGGCGCAAACTCGCATGGTACAGTGGGTGAATGATGTCCATGTGGAAGGATGCAGTTGGTGGTGATTGGGAATGTGTGAGTGAAAATATTTGGGAGATGAGGTGTAATGGCACGAAGGTGATGTGGCAAGGGGAAAAGGATGTGGTGGTAAAACGGTGTGATAGGTCAGGGGGTAAACGACAATAATAGTGGAGGTGATATGGAGCGTAAGTGGAACAAGTGTCAAGAGGTAAGAGGGAGTCAAGTAAACGTGGAAAGGAAAAGGCGTGTGGTAGTGTGAGTGGAGGACAAATGTCGAGTGGGGTGAGTGAGGGTATTGGGAGGTGGTCTGGCGGTTAGCTCAGAGGGGGGGGGGGGNCAGTAAGTAGTAAAGAGCGAGGGTGGTCTAATTTTTTTTAGAGGTGACACATCGTGAGGGGCCCACGCCAGAAAACCACCAACTCGGACCCACCCCCACCGTTAAAGGAAGAGAGGTCGGGGGGTTCTGATATTTGTTGTTGACTGTAGATCTGAGTGCACCTCGCTCAACCGTTGAGATTTGTGTGCTCTTTAGCCGCAACACGCAAAAAATTTCAAGTCCCCAAAGACTTAGGATAAAAAAATAATGTGGGTCACGCTAAAACCCCTTTCCTTCATTTTTTCACCTAGGGATTATTTCCTAAGGAAAATACATCAGTTTATCAAAAATTCTTGTGCTAACATAGGCTCCATGAGGGATAGAGACCTCCTTGTGAGGCTCTATGAACTCTATTAGTTTCAGTGCCTTATCCATTGGGTTATGGGGTCAATTATTAAAACAAATATAAAAGGAGAATGATATTTACAATGGCATGAAAATCCACTCATGGCTCAAGCAAAGTACTTTTTCATAAAATGCCCATTTACAAGGTCACCAAAAACTTCTGCATCCTCCAAATTCTATAACTTGTAAGTGTTATTTGAAAATACCTCAAAATTTTTTAAGGGACSAATCCACAATGATTCAAATTTACCGTGCTTGCATTTGTCCTGCTTGGGTGGATCCCATTTGAGTACTAGGTCTCCCAGCTAAAAATCCTCTTTGCTTACCTTCTTCTCAAAGGCCTGCTTGATCTTATGTTGATGGTTGTGTGCTTTTTCCAGTAGTTTCTCCCTAATCTGTTGCACTTCTACCAGTTGTTGTATTCTTCTGATCATATCATCAGGTTCTCTTTGGTAGTCTTGGAATAAATTTGCCACAAGCAAGGCAAGCTGAGAAGGAAAGATAGCCTCAACTCCATACACAAGCTGAAAAGGAGAGACACCAAGAGACCTCTTTGTTGTCACTCTATCAGCCCACAAAGAAAATTTGAGCTTTGAATCTCATGCTTTCTTGTTGTCCTCTAACAATATTTTGATGATCTTTATGAGGCTCTTTCTAGAGGACTCCGCCAACCCATTCCATTGGGGGTAGTAAGGAGTAGAGTGAATCAATGTGAATCCAAATTGTTCACAAAACTGGATCAATGGTTCAGCCTTAAAAGATGTAGCATTATCAGTGACAATTATGTTCGGACAACCAAATATTGCCATAATATCCTCAAGAAAACTAATGATTACCTTGTGGTAGGCATTCCTTGTGGGGATGGCTTATATCCACTTGGTAAAGTAATTTTTGGCAGCCAAGATCCACCTATTCTAACCACTTGAAGAAGGATGAATTTCCCCAATAAAATCTAGGCCCCACTGCTGAAAGGGTCCTGAAGCTACCACAGGTTTCAATGGAAAAGACTTGAGTTATTTCTTTCCAGATAATTTTTAACACTTGACACAAGCCCTGATCTTTTCACAAACATCGGTGAATAGACTAGGCCAAAAATACCCAGCCCTGAGAATCTTATAGGTTGTAGTTCTCTAGAAGTGATGTCCCCCACATAAACTGTGATGAAAACCAAACATAATCTTTTGGGCCTCCTGTGGATCTAAACACCTCAAAAGCATTCCCAGAGGCTCTTTCCAATACAGGACTTGATCAATAAGACAATATTTAATTGATTTGAGCTTTAAATCCCTTGCCTTGTTCTTGTCCATACCATCAGGAGGCCGTAACTTTTGTAGAAAAAATATAATGTCCTTGTACCAAGTACATTATGTCAATGGAGGGATGACTTGAGGACCTTTATTAGACAACTCATCTTGTTGATTTTTTGAGCAAGTGTTGATGAAATTAACCCCAAAATCTTTGCAATTAGATTCAGCCAGTAGCCTAGTTAAACCTTGGCCTCTAACCAATTTGGTGGGATTTATTTCAAGATCAAATTCAAGGATTTTGGCAATCCACTTGCTCCTTATTCCGTCTATGTCAGTTTGAATGAGAATTTCATTCACATAAGCCGAAGGGACATATGCAATGACTCTTGAATGAAGAACATAGACCCTGAAATCCTTGAGGGATTTAACCAAAGCATAGGCCTTCTTTTCCATGATGTCATATTTTATTTCAGCATCTCTCAATGTGCTACTAAAAAATGCAATGGGTTGCTCTAACCCTTCAGTATTCTTCTGCAATAAAATAGTTGCTACTGTGTCAAATGAAGCAAAAGAAAAAATCAGAAAATCCTTGGAGTAGTCAGGATTGATGAGCACAGGTTCTTCATTTAAGGCCTTCTTTATTTGATCAAAAGAATTACAAGATTCAACAGTCCATTTGATTTCATTTCCTTTCCTCAACATGCTTGTAATATACTTTACCAATTCAGCAAAATTAGAAACAAACCTCCTCAAAAAATTAATTTTCCCCAAGAAAGATTGAACTTCTTTCTTGGATCTAGGGAGTGGCAAGGTTTGGATAGCTTCTACCCTACTTGAATCAATCCTTACCCCCTCAGCTGATACTATGTGCCCCA
The DNA here is from genome assembly GCA_010110895.2 of Picea sitchensis. NCBI lineage: Eukaryota > Viridiplantae > Streptophyta > Pinopsida > Pinales > Pinaceae > Picea > Picea sitchensis. Next base: position 504,779 of record SNQJ01S0001340.1, read on the forward strand.
ATAATTTTCCCTCCTTCATGGCAAACAATGATTTTTGGGGATTTAAAGAGAGACCAAWTTTTTTGCATTTCAAGAAGACCCTTCTCAAATGATCATAATGTTCTTTATCAGATTGTGAGAACACTGTTATTTCATCCAAATAAATGACTACAAACTTTTCCTTCTCTCCAATAAAAGCTATGTCCATGGCTCATTGAAAGGCCACCCATGCGTTCATCAATCCGAAGGGCATCTTAGCGTACATGAATGTACCCCAAGAAGTAGTGAAGGTTGTCTTCTCTCTGTCTTCAGGCAAGACAGAGATCTGATTGTAGCTAGAAAATTCATCAATCATAGACATCCTAGATGCACCTGTCACCCTCTGTAATATGTGCTCCATCTTTGGCAAGGGGTAATTATCCTTCTTAGAGCTTCTATTCAGGTTCCGGAAATCAACACAAAGTCTGATTTCTCTATTCTTCTTTCTCACTGGGACCAAGTTGGTCACCCATTCAGAATACCTCAAAGGAATGATAATCTTAGCATCTAAAAGATTTTTTACCTCTTTCTCCATAATAAGCAGCAACATAGGATTTATTTGTCTCAATTTCTGCCTAAATGGTTTGGTCTCCTCCTTCAATGGGATCTTATGTTCAATGATACTTATATCGTATGTTCTGAGATCTTCATATGTCTAGGCAAACACATCAGCAAACTCTTTTAACAGCTCAGCATATTCATCCTTTTGCTCCCTCGACAAGCTGCTTGACAACTTGACAAATTTTGGATCCTTCTTTGTACCAATATTGCACTCAATTACATCAGCATCATCAGTTGAACCTTTACCCTTCACTTCCACATCATTCCCGTCAAAAATTCTTTCCAAAGGAACTAGTCCCTTTGGAATATGATTGCTAGGAAAATGAAAAATATGATGATTAGCAATTTTGTTTAGAAAAACATTAGCATGAGGATTACTTTCAGAATCATGATCTTGATCAATATGTAATGCAGAAAACTCATAAACAGTCTCAAGGAATCTTTTGATCTCAAGATCATCCTCAAAAAATTTCCAATGCTTGACATTGTCAAGTATAGAGGGTCTATATTTCACTTATACCTCATACTTGAGTTTAGGTGGCAAAGGGACTCTGAAATTACTTGCTGAAACAACCAAAGAATCAACCATGGCATTATCTTCTCTTGGAATAAATGAAATGTTGAAAGCTAAGAAAAAACTATCAACTAGGTTCCACACTTCATTTCTATAAGTTCTCAGCCTAGGGTTCTTAGCTTGATAAATATTTTTGATCTGATGGATGATTAATTCAGCATCCCAAACATTGATATCTCTTCAATCCCCATGTCTTTTGCAGCCCTCAAACCCAAAACAAGAGCTCCATACTCTGCCACATTATTGGTAGTTTCAAATTCTAACTTGTAGGACAAACATATAGTCTCTTGAGTAGGTGAAACAAAGACCACTCCACCAGCACCTTCCCTAGAAGAGGCTCTGTCAAAGAACATCTTCCAAACAAAGGTGATTGGAGGAGAATCTTCACAAAAAGTTATGGATTGTTTTCTGATTTCAAGAGGAGTTTCAGGAGCATCAGTGAGCTGAAATATACTGGATCCCAAATCAGTATCAAGTGAAAAAATAGGATGGTTGGTGGGGTTTGCTTCGTCACTAATAATGTATGTCAACCGAGCTTCCCTGTAAAGTCTTCTATGATCCCCCCCAAACACAGGAATGGTAGCATATGTGACATCCATCGACAAGGTTCCCCCAAGTCTTTTTATCCAAGATCTTGACAAGAGCATGCCAAACTTGGGGGGAACATCAGCCACCATGATATCCATGACCACACTTTTCATGGGCAACTGAAATAGGGTCACAACCAAATCTTTGATGATCCCAAGACACTTCACTTTCCTAGAGTCAAAAGAATATAAGTCATGGTAAGTCTTTGTGATTTCTAATCCAAGTTAATCCATGACAGTTTTGGGCATGAGATTATGAGATGCCCCAAAGTCCATCAAACAGTTATGCAACACCTTATCATGTATTTTCATTGATGTATATAAGGGAGTGGATGAATCATCTCTATATTCTATCAAAGGACCTAAGATGATTGTTGGCTTTTCATCTTGAAGATTTACTGAATCAATGGAATTTGAGGAGGGTTCGGGCTGCAATATTTTCGAAAGATATTTTTTAAATTATGTATTTTTTATCAACTCCAAAAAAGGTACAAGGATCTTGATTTTTTGGATCTCACTTTCAAAGATGAAGGAAGATGAAGATTTCAGAATCTCCTTGACTTCTGGGGTGGAGTTCTTGACCAAAACTTGAGGGATTTGTACATCTTTTTCTTTGCTGCCAACTGTCACAGTTTTGGCAGAATTTCTTGTTTTTGTAGGCTAATTAGAAGTATCATTATTTTCCTCTTTCTTTTTAGATCTCAAATTATATCTACTAGGATTTTCTTTTGCCTTCTCTCCCTTACTCAATTCATTTATTTGATTATCCATCAAGGATTCTTCATATGCAGCTTGGGTCAAGTGGGGAAATGAGGAGGTGTCTCCAAGACAATGGATTTCAGGATCAACCTCTTCTTCCTCTCCTTCTTCATCAGTAACAAGGTTATTTTGAAGAGGGGTTTGTATTTTCTGATCATCCTTATCTCTGTTTCTAGGATTTCTTGGAAGGATCTGAGGAGTATTATTGGGTCTTCTGGAGTTACCTTTGTTATCAACATTTTGAGTGTTTCTATAGGTTTGTTTTCCTTCAAGTTTTAGCTTCTCCGTCTCAGCAGAAGGAGATTTTACTAATTTGGTAAGCTCATCAACTTGGGGAAGGACAATAGAGGGATTGGAGGTTGAGGCTTTAGCTCTATTTTTTCTCTTGTCCCTATCAGATTTTCCCCTAAGTTTGTCATATGCTACTATGTTAGATTCTACCTCCAAGGCTGCATCTTGCATATGAGCTAAAGATGCAGATATTCTTTCTCTCGGTAAAAGGAAAAACTCGGGGTCAAAGGCACTGGCATAGGTGATTTTGTCAGAGGTTTTTGTAGGCTTATCTCGGCATGGATCTTATTGTACATTTTGTTGAATATCTTAGGGAAGTTAGAGACAGAATCTCCCTCTTTCCTCTTTAGGGATCCAAATTATGTGATACAATACAAAAAGTCTTTTTATCCCCCCACTGCCTCAAGAAAACATCATCTAAAGCCTCAATCCCATCAATGGATCTAGGGGTCAAACCCCTAAACAATTTCCTAGCCTCACCATCAAGGCTCTGGACAAAGACTCTCATCCACACATCCTCATTTTCAATGTTTAGATTGTTTGCATAATTGTAGAAGGCAATAAGGTGTTCTTTAACAGTTATGTCTTCTTCTCCTGTGAATTTGGGCATGTATTTTAGGTAATATCCAATAGGGAGAGCATTCATTGGTTGAGGTAAGATTAGAGGGGCATATCTTGCATCCAATATGGCATCCATCCTATTTCTAGGAGGGTTAGAACCTATCATTGGATTGTGAACTGGAGGAGAAACAGAAGGGGATGGAGTTCAAATAGGTGAGATTGGGATTGTGCTTTTGGGAGAAAAGGGAAACGTATGAGTGTTGGGGGGAAAGGCTATAGGGCTCGAGGGAATAGAGGTTTCTCCTTCTATAAATGATGCAATTTTAATAGGAGGAGGAGCAGTAAATCCTAGAGTGGGAAAGTCTTCCAAGGTCCTGGGTCTAAACCATTGTACAACTTCAAGGGAAATAGGGGTGTCAAAGGTTTCCAAACCGAGACTAGGAGGGGATAAATTAGCAGGAAAACTCCCAAAATTTAAATTTCTAGAAACTCCAACAGACGGTATAATAGGAGAATGAGAAGCACCTACTGGGGTTTTAAAATAAGGATTATGAAAATTACTAGAATTACCTGGCTCAACAGCTGAAGTACCTTCTCGAGGGGTCTTTCCTTTTCTGATAATTTTCTCTAGGTCATCTTCAAGCATTGCTAGAGGAGTTGTGGAGTGGACCTCGTTTATTTTCCTTTCAGAGCCACAACTAAAACAGTGGAGTCGAAACAATGGAGTTTCCAGGTGCAAGTTGCAATCTTTGATGTACTGAGTTCTAATGCACCTTCAGAATCAATAAGCTTTGTCATTCAATCCCAGGGAAATGTCTTCAATTCGTTCCCTGGCAATGTTTTAGCATAGTTTTAACAGAGAGATGAAAGAGATTTAATTCTATTGATCTAAAAGTCTCAAATTTGATACATAACCTAAGAACAGTTCTGGCATGAAAAAATTTCAAAATAGGGAGCTCTTCTCAACCAGTTGACGACCTCAACAAAATATCAAAACTAACTCTTTATACTTAGAACAATTCACCACTACCAAGAGTGTGACCTGGCCACTACAATCAAAGCTTTGCGTCGGTGAGTTCTCTGTCAAACTGTGCATGCATTCTTTTGTCAGCCGCGAGCTCAGAGCAGTATGGGTTGGCAGGAAAATCTGCTTGCAGGGGTACTATGGGCCGACAGTCTGCTTCCACGGTCAGTCTTTTCCAACTTTCCATTTATGGGGTGAGATGAAGTTTCAACCACCAGAGACACGATCGGGCCACTGCATTCAAGGATTTTTGTCTGAGTCTTCTCTGTCAGATTGTATTTTTGTTGGACGTTTGAAGGGAAAACTGTCAAGCAGACGTGGATGAAGATAATGGTGAGTTGGCGAGGTTCTTGGTGCAAAATCACATGGTACAGTGAGAGAACGATGTCCATGTGGAAGGATGTGGTTGGTGGTGACTGGGAATGTGTGAGCAAAAATATTCGGGAGATGAGGTGTAATGGTGTGAAGGTGATGTGGCAAGGGGAAAAGGATGTAGTGGCAGAGCGGTGTGATAGGTTAGAGGGTAAACGACAATAATAGTAGAGGTGACATGGAGCGTAAGTGGAACAAGTGTCAGGAGGTGAGAGGGATAGAAGTAAAAGTGGAAAGGAAAAACCGCGTGGTAGTGTGAGTGGAGGACATATGTCGAGTGGGGTGAGCGGCAGTATTGGGAGGTGGTCTGGCGGACAACTCAGAGTGGGGGTAGGGAGTAAGTGGTAAAGAGTGAGGGGGGTTCGAGTTGTTGTAGAGGTGACATGTCATGAGGGCCCGCGCCAAAAATCCACCAACTCGGACACCCCCCCCCCACCGTTAAAGGCAGAAAGGTCGGGGGGGTTTAATATCTGTTGCTGACCATAGATCTAAGCGTGCCTCACTCAACTGCTAAGATTTACGTGCTCTTTAGTTGCAATGCGCCAAAACTGTCAAGTCCCTAAAAGCCTTAGGATAAAAACATAATTTGGGTCACGCTAAAACCCCTTTCCTTCATTTTTTCACTTAGGGATTATTTCTTAAGAAAAATACATCAGTTTATCAAAAATTATTGTGCTAACACCTTTCGAGATGAAAATAAGATACATTTTATGTATGTTTAAAGCATTGCAATGAAAATCCACAATTTTTTTTTTTTTTTTGTCAAGGACTTAAAAAAATATTAAACTTGTGATCCGGGTGGATCTCAGTGGCCATCCACCTTTTCCAGTAAATCGACATTTCAAGCATATGGTTTTGATAAACCATGATATTTTTTGATGGGGAATGGAATATAATGTCATGTTCATTTGTTAATTACAAACATCATGTAATGATTTCCTAGTGGTCGTATGTACATGCTTACAACATAGAGTTAATGCACTGGATCCGATTAGAACTCCACAGTTAAGTGTGCTCGGGCTAGAGTAGTATTGGGATGGGTAACCTCCTGGGAAGTCCTAGTATTTTACATGCCTATGGAATTTTATAAACCTAGACTAATTTATCCCACATACATCATTGGAATTGTTCTCTTCTCACTCTCTCATATATAATTAAGGTGAAGGAGGCCCTTTAAGCATGCAATGGAGTGTGATGTAAATCTTTTTTGAATGAAGAATAGCCAAAATCTCTTTCTTTTCAGAGATAAGCTACCCCATTCTGCCAGTTTTTGTTCTACAATGTTTTTCTATCTTATTCATTAATAGAAGTTGGGTTTCACTATATTTTTGTGTTCTCTGTTATATTTTTGTTTTTGTCTCATTTCATTCTCATCATAATCCATATTAGTGGTATCAGAGCAAGAGTTCCTTTCAAGATGTTTCTTAAGGAATCTCTTGTGTGATAGAGGAACGATATCATGGAAAAATTCACTCATATCCTTCAAAGACTACCGATGGCGGCGACCGAGGCATCTTCGACAAGAAACCATTTCAAAGGTGTGACACCCTTCAAGTTACAATTCAATTTTGATATCCCCTTATTTAAAGGCCAGATAGATGCAGATGCTCTAGAACAATGGTTGAATCTTCTAGAAGGTTATTACTCCGTCCAAAAAAAATTCAACAATGAAAAGATCACCTTCGCACTCCTTAAATCCATTCCCCATATCAAAACTTGGTGGGAAGATTACTTGGAGAGGTACACTGAGGGTGAATCTACACCATTTAGGAGAGAACCCACTTGGGTGACCTTTATAGATGCCCTAAAGGAGTAGTTCTACCCTGTTGGAAACTATGATGACCAGTACATGAGATGGAAAAATCTTCATCGGAAAAGAGACCAAACGGTGTCAAAGTACACTAACATTTTTCATACCTTGTGCTCAAAGTTGGGTATCAAAGACCCCGAGCGGCACTTGATCTTGAAGTACCATAGTGGTATGCATTGGTACATACAAACAGAGATGGATTTCTTGGACATAGCCTCATTGGGAGTTGCTTATTGATATGTTGTCAAAATTGAGCAGAAATTCAAGAAGTGAAGTAAGCGGGAGTTCGGATTTGAAAATATGCCACAACAGAAGTATGAAAAAGGTAAACCTAACTCACAAAACAAAGGAAATGTCAGCAAGGAAGGTCAACCTCAAGAGAGCCAGTACAAGGCACAAGAAAATAAGGGTAACGGGAAGTTTAAGAAATACACCGGTAAGTGGTGTGAGTTCCACAAAATCCCCTAGCACAACACCGATGAATGTCGCTCAAAACAGTCATTGGTGGCTGAGCTCATAGAAAAAGAATCAGAACCTGACTCGGAATTTGATTCAGAGCACAATAAAAGGAAATAAATCATCTATGTAGAACCCACTGCTACCATCGTGGCCACAACAATACAACCAAAATAACCAAAGGAGCTTGAGGAGGGGGAGCGCCTCTTCCACTCCTAGATGTGGGTAAAGGGGACTCCAATGCATTTCATTCTTGACAACAAGAGTCAGAAGAACCTGATCTCAACCAAAGTTTTCAAGAGATTGAAGTTTCCAATGATGACACACCCCCATCCATACTCCATCAGAAGGTTGAGCCGGGGACGAGACATATGTGTCATCCAATAGTGTCGCATGTCCTATGGCATCATTCCCTTCAAGGATGAGGTAGTGTGTGATGTTTCCCCACTTGAAGTTTGTGATGTTATCTTAGGACAACCATATATGTGAAAACGTCACACTATCTATGAGTTCAGCCCCGCAGTGTCATTGTTACTTTGGGAGGTCAGCTCTATAGAGTACCAGAGGTAGCTCCAACTACTTCCACTTCATTGATCTCAAAAAAACAATGCTGCAAAGTAATCTCTGAGACAACAAAGTTTTCCCTCTTCATGATCCAGTCACAAAGTGAACAGAAGGTCACTGCAACCACTATAGCCTCAATCCAAGACATTTCTATCCAACAAAAGCAGGTCAACAAGATTGTAGAGGAGTACAAAGAGAATGAGAGTCTTCCATATCTTCAACATATCTCTATTGGTCATGACCCTTTTCAAGTGTGCTTGGGGTTCCAACCATTAGCCCCCAATATTGATATATCTCTTCTTGGTGCATCTTCACCGACAAATTCCTCCCACACTCAAACCAAGGTAGATTGTGCAGCCAGATATGTTGAATGGATACAACACCTCCAACAAGTTCATGACATCCTTCCACATGCAAAGTACAAGTAGGACATCTACTTCAACAAGGAAAGAAACTCACCAAGGTTCAAATTCATCAGAAGTTTCTCCATTTCCCGAGGGAAATTGATGTAATGGGGACCATCGCTTCCTAAGGGGGGAGGAATGATCCAGGTGGATCTCGGTGACCATCCACCTTTTCCACTGAATCAACATTTCAATCATATGGTTTTGATAAAACATGATATTCACCCTTTTGATGGGGAATGGAATGTAATGCCATCTTCATTTGTTAATTACAGACATCATGTAACGATTTTCTAGTGGTCTTATGTACATGCTTACAACATAACATTAATGCATCGGATTCCATTAGAACTCTGCAGTTAAGAGCACTCAGCCTAGAGTATTATTGGGATGGGTGTGCAAGATACCAGATATATAAAATATGCAGAACAGAAATGAAATGCTAGAAATGACAGAATAACAGTAAAATATCCAGCATAATCTTCACAATACACAGAAATCATATACGAAATAGCAACAGAAATAGCACTTTG
>SNQJ01S0001340.1:513302-526579 GCA_010110895.2 Picea sitchensis
AGGTCTTCTTACATCCTCCTTATTCTATTTTATTGAAAGGCCTTATTAATATTGACCTTTATTACATCCGAATACATTGATCTACCTATGTGTGGGTTAGGACCTTAACAGGGTGGCCTCCTAGGAAGTGTTATTATTTTATATGCCTATGACATTTTATAAACTTAGACTTTATCCCACATGCATCATGGGAATGGTTTTCCTCTTACTCTCTCATATATAATTGAGGTGAAGGAGACCCTTTAAGCATGCAATGGAATGTGATGCAAAGCTTGTTGTGAATGAAGTGTAGCCAACATCTCTTTCTTTTTAGAGATAAGCTACTCTATTCTCTCAGTTTGTGTTCTATGGTGTTTTTCTATCTTATTCATTAATAGAAGTTGGGTTTCACTATATTTTTTTTTTCTCTGCTATATTTTTGTTTTTGTCTCATTTAGTTCTCAACATAATCCGTAGCTCGAGACCAAAATCTCTATACCTTGGCCTCGTCGGGAATTTCTCCAAGAAATGACAAGGAGCAAACTGCTCAGATACCACTGATCCAGATTATGCTGAGAATGAAACGTGTTGGTTGAAGAGCTTGATTATCTTCCTGATTCATAGGTATTTTTTTCATCCATTTTATACCCCATGAAGATTGTACACCCCTCCATGCGGGGGGTTGCAGGGGGGGCTTTCCCCCTTTGTGGGGTCTGGGGGGCTCATGCCCTTGGCTGGGGGGTCTGGGGGCAAGCGGGCCCTAGACGAGGGTTCGGGGTCAGCATCCCCCAATGGGGGTTCCACAGCGAAGCCCCCGAAGAAAAAATTTCCTTGTAAATGTATATTGTAATTTCATAGTAAATCTAGACCATTCATTATAAAGTCGTAAATCTTACGGTAGAAGTTATGTTAGGGTTGTTTCCCTAGAAGGAAACCCTATTTTATGAGGGAATTGTATTGTGGTTGTGTATCATTGTAAATATTGTATTCTGAGAGAGGAGACTATGAGAGAAAGAAGAGGAAGTTATAGCTAGTGTGTTGTAGGTTGTATCCCTTCATTTTGTTGGATAATAAAAAGGAAAGACCTGGTAATTTATCTGGTGAACATAGCCCACACTGGGTGAACCACGTATATCTGTGTCTCTATTGTATTGTGTATCTTATGTGTTTTATTTCCACATTTGTTTTATTTTATTGTCTCGTAATCATGTCTTTCTAACAACTAGTATCAGAGCGAAAGGGGACTAACAGGAAATGAGGGTTATTGGTTCGAGTGGGAGTAATGGCAGAAAATGGAAAGTTTAGGGTCGAGAAATTTTACGGCCCAAACTACCAGTTATGGAAGATGCAGATGGAAGATTATTTATATTAGAAGGATCTATTCCTACCATTAGGTGGAATAGCAAAGAAGTCAACGGCCATGAAGGACGAAGAATGGGAGGTTCTTGACAAAGAGGCACTAGTAACGATAGGGCTGAGCCTAGAATTGTTGGTAGCTTTCAATATTTCAAAAGAAAAGACAACAAAGGACTTGATGGATGCATTGGCTAAACTATATGAAAAACCCTCGAAGTTCAATAAGGTATTTCTAATGAAGAGATTATTTAATATGAATATTTCAGAAGGTGGGTTTGTTGTAGATCATTTAAATGAATTTAATACGGTTACTAATCATCTAAGATCTGTAAAAGTGGACTTTGGTGATGAGGTCAGGGCTCTTCTAATCTTGTGCTCATTGCTAAAAAGATGGAATGGCTTGGTAATGGTTGTAAGTAACTATGTCTCCGGTTCAAACACTCAAAAATTTGATGATGTTGTTGGTGTTATCCTTAGCGAGGAAATGCGATGGAAAAACACAGGTGAGACATCAGGTAATGTGTTAAACATAGATAACATGGAAAGAAAAAAGGATAGAGGATTGAAATAGTGGGAAGGGAAGATCCAAATCCAGACTGGGAAAGATAGAGTGTTGGAATTGTGGGAAGAAAGGACATATGAAGAAAGACTGTAGAGCTCCAAATAAACAAACAGATGGACAGCAGAAGAAAAATCAGGAAGCAAATGTAATAGGTGATGTGTTACAAGATGATTTGATTCTTTCTCTAGATAACATTTTTGAGTCTTGGGTAGTAGATTTAGGGGATTCATTTCATGCCACACCACATAGAAAACATTTTCTAGATTATGTTGAAGGTGATTTTGGACAGGTTCATTTGGGTGATGATGCACCATGCAAAATTGTTGGAATGGGAAAGGTAAAAATAAAGCAAAGGAATGGAAACCAATGGTTGTTGAAAGAGGTAAGACATGTTCTAGATCTAATAAATAATCTAAATTCAACAAGGTGGTTGGAAAGTGAAGGTTGTATATCCATATTTACATATAAGGTGTGGAAGGTTACCAAAGGATCACTGATGATAGCAAAAGGAGAGAAGGTAGGTACATTGTATTTATGTACTACTAATATTGAATCTTCTATCTCTTTAGCTTCTACATGAGTGGATATAACACTGTGGAATCATAGGCTTGGGCACATGAGTGAGAAGGGGATGCAGATACTTCAAAAAAAAAATTTGTTTCCAGATCTTAAACAAATTGATTTGGATTTATGTGAGCACTATGTTTATGGAAAACAGAAGAGAGCCAGATTTCTCAGAGTTGGAAAAGAAAATAAGAATAAAAGGTTAGAGCTTGTGTATGCATATGTATGGGGACCGGATTAGGTATCATCTCTTGGTGGATCTCATTATTATGTTACCTTTATTGAAGATGCAACTAGAAAAACTTGGGTTTATTGCATTCGACAAAAATCTGATGTTTTTGATACTTTTAAGAAATGGAAAGTTTTGGTTGAGAATGAGACATGAAAAAGGTTGAAGTGTCTCAGATCAGACAATGGAGGTAAATATTGCAACAAGGAGTTTGATTATTATTGTTCATGCCATGGGATTCGTAGAGAGAAAACAGTTCCAGGAACGCCATAAGAAAATGGTGTGTCATAAAGGATGAACATGAAAATCATGGAGTGTGCATGGAGTATGAGATTGCATGTTGGGTTTCCCTTACAATTTTCGGCAAATGTTGTAAATATTGGTGTTTACTTAATAAACATAGGACCTTCAAGCTCTTTTGATGGTGGAATTCCATAGGAAGCATGGACAGGTAAAAATGTAAACTATTATTTTTTAAGACTTTCAGTTGTGAAACATTTGTTCGTATTGATAAAGAAAATAGAACAAAGCTTGAGGAAAAATCCAAGATGTGTACCTTTATTGGATACGGTGTTAATGATTTTGGTCATCGCTTATGGGATTATGAAAATCAGAAAATCGTTAGGAGTATAGATGTCATATTCAATGAGAAGGTCATGTACAAAGATCAGTTGCAGGGAAAGAAACGGGAAAAAGAAAAACCAAAATACATAGTGCTTGATGAGATTACTGAAAAAGAAATTCCAAGGGTATCAGAAAATAAAAATGTAAAAAAACATGAGAGGCAGGTACCTCAAACTCCTACAAGTGTTATTATAATATCTACCAAGTTAAGTAGACCCCCTGAATGATACTCTCCTTCATTGTAATATTTATTGTTGATTGATTATGGTGAACCAGAATGTTATGAAGAGGCAATGCAAGTAGACACTAAAAAGAAGTGGGAGTAAGGCATGAAAGAGGAAATGGATTCCTTGGTAAATAACCAAACTTGGGACTTGGTTCATTTTCCTGCAGAAAAAAGATCATTACAGAATAAATGGGCTTACAAGTTAAAGGAAGAAGATGGAGGAAAAAAGTGGTACAAGACTAGACTTGTTGTAAAGGGGTTTGCACAAAAGAAAGGTATAGGTTTTGATGAAAAATTTTCTCATGTTGTTAAGTTGACTTTAATTAGGACTATTTTAAGTCTTGTGGCAGATTTGCATTTTGAGCAGTTAGATGTAAAAACAGATTTTCTCCATGGGGATTTGGATGAAGAGATTTATATGTAACAACCACATGGGTATGAGGTCAAAGGGAAATAAATTTGGTATGCAGGTTGAAGAAGAGCTTGTATGGCCTAAAGCAAGATCCAATGTAGTGGTATTTGAAGTTTGACAAGTTTATGACATAAAATTTTTATAGTAGATTCCATTCTGATCACTGTGTTTATTTTAAAAGGATAGAAAATGGAAGCTATATTAACTTGTTATTATATGTAGATGACATGATTGTTGCATGGTCTAATATGCGGGATATAAATGTGCTCAAGAAGAAAATAGCTAATTCATTTGTGATGAAGGATTTGGGTGCTACAAAGAAAATCCTTGGTATGAGAATAACAAGGGACGGGAAAAATCGCAAATTGACATTATCTTAGGGTGAGTACATAGAGAAGGTGTTGGAGAGGTTTAGAATGCAGAATGCAAAATCAATTAGTACACCTTTGGCCAACCATTTCAAATTAACCAAGGAAATGTGTCCCAAGACACGGGAGGAGATAGAATACATGTCCAGGGTCCCTTATTCATCAACAATTGGTAGTTTGATGTATGCGATGGTTTGCACAAGACCTGATATTGCACATGCAGTGGGAGTTGTGAGCAGGTATATGAACAATCTAGGTAAAGAACATTGGGAGGTAGTAAAGTGGATTCTAGGGTATTTGAGAGGTACTTCTACTCATGCATTATGTTTTGAAGATTTGGACATTGTTCAACGGGGATATATTGATTCATATATGACAGGTGATAAATACAGTAGGAGGAGCACCACAAGGTATGTTTTTACTGTATGTGGAACGACAGTAAGTTGGATTTCAAAACCACAAAAGGTTGTTGCACTTTCAACAACAGAAGCGGAGTATGTTGTTGCTACATAAGCTAGTAAAGAAATGATTTGGTTATAGAGGTTTATGGAGGAATTGGGAAAGAAGCAGAAGAATAGCAGGTTGTACTGTGAAAGTAAGAGTGCCATTCATCTTACAAAGAACTCAGCCTTCCATTAAAATACTAAGTATATACATCTCAGGTACCATTTCATACGATCTATCTTGGAATATGGACATTTGAAGTTGGAAAATATACATACTAGCCAGAATCCTGCATACATGTTAACAAAGGGAGTAACCAAGGAGAAACTAAGTTCCTGCTCAGTTTTAGTTGGTCTTCAAGCATGAAGGTGAAGATGAGAAATTTTCCAGATCCAAGAAGGATCATAGTCTAGCAGATACAACAATAGTGGAGTTATTGTGATCAGTCTCCAAGTGGGAGATTGTTCGTTGTGGAGTCTGATTACCTTCCTAATTCAAAGGTCTTTATTTTCATCCATGTTTATACCCCATGAAGACTGTACACCCCTCCATGCGGGGGGGGGTGCAGGGGGGGATTTCCCCCATGTGGGATCCGGGGGCAAGCAGGCCCCCAGCGGGGCTTCGGGGGCAGCATCCCTCGATGGGGGTTCGAGGGTGAAGCCCCTGAAGGAAAAATTTACTTGTAAATGTATATTGTAATTTCATAGTAAATCTAGACTGTTCATTATAAGGTCAGATATCTCACAGTAGAAGTTATGTTCGGGTTTTTTTCCCTAGAAGGCAACCCTCTTTTTTGAGGGAATTGTATTGTAGTTGTGTTTCATTGTGAATATTGTATTCTGAGAGAGGAAAATGTGAGAGAAAGAAGAGGAAGTTACAAGAGAGAGGAAAATGTGAGAGAAAGAAGAGGAAGTTAAGAACGGTGTATTGTAGGTTGTATCCCTTCATTTTGATGGATAATAAAAAAGGAATGACTGGCACTTCTAGTGCATGTAGTCCACACCGGGTGAACCATGTATATGTATGTCTCTATTGTATTGTGTATCTTTATTGTTACCGAGAGGGGTGAATCAAGAAGCGTGAAGTTATAATCCTTCCTTTTCTTCTTCAAATACATCAATGTAGAATCATTATCCAATAACGAGCAAAGAAGAAATAAACAATCACACACATACACAAGACACCGTTTTAATGGAAACCCAAATCGGGAGAAAAAAAAAAAAAAAAAAATGTTTTTCTTATATGTCTTGAAAATTACATCTATTGAAGCAATTCAACTTCCTTTTTTCCAAATTTAACTAGAAGGAGGCTCCAACCCCCTAGTTTCTCGTGCTACAACCCGAGGGAATCTCCAACCCCCACCCTTCTCTGGCTACAACCGTAAGGAGGATACAACTTCAATGTTCTCTGGATACAATCGAAGGTGGCTACAACCAATTGCCCTTGCCCCGGCCCTACCACCAAGTAGAAGTAGAACGATGGAACCACCGCCACACTATCACCGCAGGAGATACACCGTGGTAAACCCAGAATCAACCTCAGACCAAACAAGTGCATCGCACCATGCACCAACCTCAGAATCAACTCGTACTCATAAGCAAGTGCATCCAACCATAAAAATTAAGCGCATGTACCAATCATGTGTCATCCACTCATCAACTATGACTCATCAATATGTACCAACATCATCAACTATACACCTCATGTATATGCTAACTCATCAACTACTTGTCTCAACCATGTACTCAACATTGCAATTCCCAACCAAAAGCTCCCTATTGATTTCTTACTCATCCAAATCTGATTTGTAGAAGCCTTAATAGACCTGGTGTATATGATCACATTCCTACAAACCTTCCTTAACTTTAAAACAAGAGACTAGCATTTTCATCAAACTTTTCTTTAGTCTCACATGCCTAGTTTTGATTAGTCAACAACCCTAACTTGAAGTAATCATAACTTTGAACTTGTAATGTATAAATATCTGAAACTAATAATAATGTTAGTCAAGCAGAGTTTGAGGAAATTCCTCCCAAGTTTCACTCTTGAACCTCTCTCGAAAAGGAGTTATAGCAAAATGACATACCTTGCTGAATTTTGGATTATTCTAGAGAGGACCTTTGTAGAGCATGCCCCGCACAAAATGTTTGATGAATTGATATGAAACTGTTACACAACATACCAAAGACTTTTACCCTAACCAAAACATTTTTATCACTAAATTTGATCTGTTATGAAGAAGTTATGATGTTTTTACCGAAACACTGGATTTTGACTAGTTTCTGTGGATCTAATTCACAAACACTATTTCACTTGAGGTAACTCCCAAACTACAAATAACCTTAATGTATTGAATTTTTTAACAAAGATACTTGATATGTTTCTCACTTGTATATAAATTTCATGGTCTGAATAATTATAGAAAAATAATTATAGAAAACGTGAGATGACACATGTAACATGACGGGGACGGATGGAGGAAGGAAGGAAGGACTGGATGGATGGATGGATGGAATGATGGATGGACGGAAGGAGGATGGATGGACGGACGGATGGATGGATGGAGGATGGATGGAGGGATGGAAGGAGGATGGAAGGAGGAATGACCGGATGGATGGAATGGATGGAAGGAATGGAAAGGAAGGATGGACGGAAGGAGGAGGAGGAATGGAGGAAGGAAGGAGAGGAAGGATGGATGGAAGGAGGACGGAAGGGGAGGATGGAATGGACGGATGGATGGAGGAGGAAAGATGGACGGGAGGACATGGATGAAACGGAAGGAGGATGGAATGGAATGGACGGATGGAATGGATGGACGGAGGATGGAAGAACGGAGGATGGATGGAAAGGACGGACGGATGGATGGAATGGATGGATGGATGGATGGATGGATGGATGGATGGATGAATGGATGGAATGGATGGAATGAATGGAATGGAGGATGGACGGATGGATGGAAGGACGGAGGATGGAAGGATGGACGGATGGAATGGATGGAAAGAGGACGGATGGATGGATGGACGGAAATGGAACGCCTTTTGAGTAACCTTTCATCATTTCTCTTTTTCTTATGAGGACATTTGTTAGCAAAATGACCAATACCATCACAATTAAAACAAATTAAAGGGAAGCTTTACTCTCTCTGCATTCTTACCGCTGGTTCCTTGTTCGCCTTTTTGATCGGGTTATCACTTCTTCATCATCTTCCAGACGTCGTTTCTCACGCTTATTTTCTTTCCTTATTCCTTTTCTTTGATTTGATCTTTTGGATGCATTGAAGGTTTCTTGTTTTACATCTAGATTTTCTCTTTTGTTCGGGCTTCTCATCTCATATGTCGTGGAATATTCCATGCAGCTTATCCATGCTTATTGAGTTTAGATCCATCTTTCTTCTAGTGTCATATCTTAGGGTTGAATCTCAGGAAGATATCTTAGTACCTTTTGAACACCATGTATTCTTCGATTTCTCCCAATCCCATGATTGCATTCACCGTTTCATCAATTGTAAGAAGTAGGCTATGACATCTTCATCTTCTCCTTCATTTTTAGTTGTTCAAACCTGACTCAAGTTTGAAGCTTTGTTGCTTTGACTTTTGAATCTCCTTCATAAATATTTCAAAGCTTGTCCCAAATATCTTTAGTAGATTTACAATGTGCAACTTTTGTGAATAATTTATCATTGAAAATTCATTCAAAAGTGCATGATTGAATTATTCTCACCAGTTTCACCGCTTTGTCATTTGTTGGTGGAATCACAGCCGTATCCATCTACAATTGATTGCCAAACTTGAAATCCCCTGGTGGCCTCAGATATACGCCTTCATCCTTATGCTCCAAAAACATGTTTATGTCCATCAAACTGTGGTATTCCATTTTCTATACTCTAGTTGGTACTCTCCATGATCTACCTTTTAGTGGTTAAACTGATCAAGAACCTCGCTGTCCTCGATACCAATTGTTGGATTACCTAGGGGTAACTCAGTAATAGCGTAATTATAATATTTTTCTTCAAATGTTATATCAATTTAGAATTATATATCCAACAATGAAGTAATAAATAAACAATCACACACATACACAAGACAATGTTGTTTTACTGGAAACCCAAATCGAGAAACCACATAATGTTTTTCTTATATGTCTTGAAGAATTACATTCATTGGAAGCACTAACTTCTTTTTTCCAACAAGAACTGAAGGAGGCTCCAACTCCCCTAGTTTCTCAAAGTTACAACCCCGAGGGAAGCTCCAAACTCCCCAATTCTCTAGCTACAACTGTAAGGGAGGCTACAACTCCTAATGTTCTCTGGATACAACCAAGGTGCTCCATAACCACCGTCTCTGTCTCCTCGGGTCTCACACCTCAAGTAGAAGTAGAATGATGAACCATTGTCACACTATCATCAGAGATATACCGTTGTAAACCTGTGAATCAACTTGTGGCTCATAAACAAGTGCATCAACCATGCACCAACCTCAGAATCAACCTATATACCATAAGCAAGTGTATCCAACCATGTACTCAAGTATGTACCAATCATGTGTCAACTACTCATCAACTATGACTCATCAATAATATGTACCAACATCATCAACTATACCTCATGTATAAAAGCAACTCATCAACTACTTGTCTCAACCATGTACTCAACATGTACCTCAACCAAAAGCCCCTCATCGATTTTCATCATCCAAGTCTGATTTGTAGATCCGTATTAGACTTGGTGTATATGATCACACATTCCCCGAACCTTCCTTAACTTTGAAAACAAGAGACTAGCATTTTATCAAACTTTTCTTAGTCTCACATGCCTAGTTTTGGATTAGTCAACAACCCTAACTTTGAAGTAATCATAACTTTGAACCGTAATGTATAAAGATTCAAACCCATACACAATGTTCTTCAATGTGTTTGTATGAAATTCCTCCATGTCACTACTTGAACTCTCTAAAAGGAGTTATAGCAAAAAATGGCATACCTTGCTGAAATCAAGCTTATTCTAGAGAGCACTTTGTAGAGCGTGCCCAACCAAAAATATTTGATGAATTGATATAATACTATTACAAAGAATACCACAGACCTAGAATTTAACAAACACATTTTTTCTCACCTGAATTTGATCTTTTATGAAGAAGTTAAGACGCTTTTACTTAAACACTTGATTTTGACTCAAGCCAAAGACCTGGCCACAAACCCTATTTCCATGGAGTAACTCCAAAATAAAACAACCCACAAGCTAAATTTCTTTTACCACAAATACTTGGATATGTTTTCTCACTTTTATAGAAATTTCTGTCTGAATCATTATAGAAAAAAGAGAAGCGAAAATGGTGAGATGACTCAGAATAACATACCTTAGAAAGCACCATCAAAAAAATGTATCATTCTGCATTTCCTGGCCTTCTTTTCTTCACCTTCACTCACAATTTCCTGGTTTAGATATCCCTTTGGTTATCCCAGAAACATATAGATATTCAATATTTTCATGTGATTCAAAATGAGATAGCCTTGCCTCTTATTTATACCTCCAAGTAGCCTTAAAAAACATCTCTAGGTCACTTTACCCACTTCTCGCTATTTTAGGTTGGGTCCACTTTCTAATTTCTCCATTAAATTTATTATTGAACAATTTATTTTGTATTTAATTTGGAATTATAATACACCTATCACTTCACTCCTTTATTATTTTACCTTTTAAAATCTCTTTTAAACCACTTTGACTACTTCTTGACCTTTGGGGCTTCTAGATGACACATGAGGGTCCCCCTTTAACTGTAAGGCCATAACTCTCAAACCGTGAGGAGTTATAGGACGCTCTACATACCACCAGAAATGGTGCATGACATGTACTATCCATATAGAATAGTATTATCTAAATATACCATATAACTCATACTGCTACCCATCAAACAAACTTAACCATTACCTAAACTTGGGGTCTCCAACTTCTCATGGCCATAACTCTCTAACCGTGAGGAATTATGTGGCATTCCACATACCACCGGAAATGACATGACAAGCACTATCCATCTAGGATATTTTCCCTAACAAATTCACTTTCCTTCATCTCATTATTCCACAATTAAGCATGGGTTCTTTTACTCCACAAAGCGTCTTCCCGTGAGGGCTTTCACCATAAGGGGACCACTTTGGAATTCATCCATATTTACTTCTTATCGACCATGACAAAACAATAATGAGTCATATTTACATCAAACAATATTGGGTCCATTACCCAAACCTTTGTGCTACGGGGCTTTCTTCAAGGGTTGACATCAATGACAACCAACCTTAATCAACATCTTCTATGTTTTATTTCCGCATTTGTTTTATTTTATTGTTTTGCGGTCTTGTTTTTCTAACAAAACGAGACAAAAAAAAAACATAGCAGAGAACACAAAAATACAGTGAAACCCAACTTCTATTAATGAAAAAGATAGAAAAACCATGTAGAACACAAACTAGCAGAATGGGGTAGCTTATCTCTGAAAAGAAAGAGATGTTGGTTGCACTTCATTCGCAACAAGCTTTACATCACACCCCATTGCATGCTTAAAGGGCCTCATTCACCCCAATTATATATGAGAGAGTGGGAGGAGAACAATTCCCATGATGTTTGTGCAACAAATTAGTCTAAGTTTATAAAGTTATATAGGCATGTAAAATACTAGGACTTCTCAGGAGGTCACCCATCCCAATACTACTCTAGCCCGAGCACGCCTAACTACAGATTTCTAATGGGAGCATGTGCATTAATGATATGTTGTAAGAATGTACATAAGACCACTAGGAAATCATTACATTATGTATGTAATTAACAAATGAAGATGGAATTACCTTCCATTCCCCATCAAAAGGGTGAATATCATGGTTAATCAAAACCATATGCTTGAAATGTTGATTCAGTGGAAAAGGTGGATGCCCACCGAGATCCACCTGGATCAACTTGTTAGACATCCATAAATTAATACACTTTGACTTTGACTTTATCATATTGCATAATCAAAAGGACAAGCTTCTTTAATTAGAGCCACAAAATGTATACTTTGGAGATCTATCCAAAAGCTATAAAAAAAATACATAGATTGTATCCATACTAAATTTTAATAAGAAAAATAAAGGCCTAAAATTGCTTATAAGCTCTCTGGAGAAACACAATAAACATCTTGAGGTTCATAATTGATCATCATCTAAAGTTTGCCAAGAAAATGAGTCCTCGATTAAGGATGGAGCAAGGTGTTCCTAAATGAGAGAACCATCCTTGATTTCTTTCTATCACCCTATACTAGTAGCCAACTATAATCCTTCCCTCAAGGGAGAGTTTTCTTCAACATTAAGTTCTATATAGACATAGACAAAGGATAATAAATTAAAGTTAGATAACTTCACTTCATCAAAAGTGGGACTTGTAACTAGGTTTGCAATATCGCATTTTCCATTCATCGAGTTAATTATAATCATTGAGTCACTAAAAACCTCAATTTTTGAGACACCTCTTTACCAATTTTAATAGAATTTTTAGGGAAATAAGCTCAACGTAGTTATTTGACCCCTCCCGTAAGCCAACCTTAAAACTGATTTTGTGTGAGTCAATAAGAAAAATGATGCCACCAACACCACGACATGGGAGGTACCTTGATTGATCCCATCAAAGCGCCCTCATGCTCCAAATCAATCTATTGGGGAATGCATTAGCTCCCTCTACATGGAGACTTTTGGAACATACTTGAAATTTGAGAAAATTGATTTTGCTTGAAAAACACATTAAAAGAAAGGAATATATCTATCGTAAAAAAATCTCATGTTCCTGGCTAGCTAGATACCCAATGAAGCAATTAATGAAATTCTTTTAAATTTCTTAAATTCAAGCTTTTGTTGTCACTGTATGAGACACTCAACCATTGAATCCCCCTACCAACTATCCTTCATCCCTGTCAAGGTGTCCATTTCATCCCAAACTTCCTTATAGTAAGGACATACAATTAATAAATGTCCTATGTTTTCTTCCTCTTCTTTACATAGTACACATCTACTTGGTCCATGTTCATTTCTTTTTTGAAGGATCTCCTAGGTGGGGGATTTATTCATTATCCCCAAGCACATAATAGTTAGTGACTTGTATTAGCTACTTACATAGTAGTTATTGATACTCTTTTTAAAAGTTCTATAATTATATAAAATATATTTATAATCATACTTTATAATATTGTTTTTTCGTTATAGTTATTATAGATCATTGTAAGGTCATGTAGTTTTTTTTAGTCAATTATGTTTAGAACACTTTATGTGTGTGTTTTGTGTAATAAAACTATGAAAACAAAATAAGTGAATTTGTCACCACCTAGCCACAAGTTGTATGCCTTTGATCACGGGTGATTTTAAGAACCCCCCCTAAATTTATATGTATAATAAATGGGCGAATCCCCATGATACATAGGAAAAATTGAAGGCTATTTTATCAATAATATAAAATGTATATATAATTTTTTGGCGAATATTTTAGTCAATTATAT
>SNQJ01S0001341.1:38880-82340 GCA_010110895.2 Picea sitchensis
AAAGCTATTACACCCTTTTAAATTTGATATATAGATATAATCATTCATACTATTTTATTGTTGTATTATAATATAACATATTATTTAATTATCTATTTTTTTTCAAACTAAATAATTAAATTATATATATATATAATAATTAAATTTTATTTGAATAAAATAAAATAAATAAATAAATAAAAGAAAAAAATCTAACCCTAAATGTGAAGTGAAGGGTGGGCAATGTGGGTTCTCGCATGAGACGCATGTGCCCTATCCTCTCATTTCCTCATCTCCCAAAACCCTACCCCTCACTCAAGTTGTCTTCCATTCTGCCTCTATGCCCCCCCTACCCCCTCATCTAATTTTGCTCTAGAAGCCAGGGATGTGTAGCGCATGGACCTGTGCCTTATGGGCTCTTCTCCTCGTGGTTTGGCACTGGTGGTGGCTCCTTCCTTGTGACTTGTGCTTGGTTTTGAGCTTGGGATTTGGTGCAATGGTAGCTGCCAAAGTGCAAAGAAATCGCAGGTCGGGTAGGAGGTGGGCGCGCAACATAAAATGGAACTCCCTTTGTGGGCTCTCTTCCTCGAGATTACACTTGGTCTGTCCCATGTGACATTTGATGAGTGATTTTGGCTTGTGGCTTCTGGCTCGGACTTGTATATTGTGCTTGGATTTGTGACTTAGTGTTTGATCCCAACAACATTGTTTGTCCTGTGAGCTTGTAGGGGTGCTTGGGATCAGGTGTTTGCATGATAACTATGGTGCTTTGGTTTTTTACATATTCGGTCTCGGCTTCTCAGTTCATGAATCGTCAATGAACTCTTAGCAAGAATCTGGTCTTAATATCTCTCCTAGGAGTTGATTTCAACATGTTACTCCATAGTTCATCTACTCTTGTGTTGAATTCTCTCATCAGGATTCAACCAAAATCAAAATTGAATTCGTGCAGATCTGTTCAGTTTACCAAATTGCTTGTTGTGGGCAATGGCAATGGAAAGTGGGTTCATCATGATTTACAACCTAGATTCGTAAGGACTATGTATGGACCTGATTTATATAACCCCTTACCATCTAATGATAGTCCAAGCGGGTTGGGGTTAAGGAGGGGATCCAGTTCTTTCGACCTCTATAGAACTTTTTCTGCATAAATTTTTCTGAGTAATGACTTATTGGATGAGACTCTAGAAGAGGAATTTGAGGATTCCGATACCCAAATTTCAATTGGGTTTCAGAGCACTGGAGACCCACATGAAAAATCTCCAGAAAACATCATGGCATCCATCAGAATCCATGGAGGTGAGGGACGATATGTCTCTAGAAGGAGGATATGTGAAGGCACTCAAGTAGTTTTGGTCGACAATAGGGTTGTTGTTGGATCTAAAACTGAGACGAGTTTTGTAAATGGAGGATTTGGGGGTGAAGATGGAGGTGGTTTCTCTGGTGGGGGAGGGTATGGAGGGAGATGATATGGGTTTGGATCATATTCAAATAACATAGATGCTTACTATAAGAAAATCTTGTAGGAAAATCCTAGAAACCCACTTCTGTTGGCGAATTATGGGAGGTTCCTGTAGCAGGTCGTGATTGTGCCTGTAGACTGCATGCAAGATTGTTTTCATTATTTATGGAAAATCAGTTTCTCCTGAAGTTTTCTCAAATTTGTGTTGGCTTTAGGTATTATTGGTCTACGTTTTTTGTTAAGTAACAAACATGCCTCTGAACAAAGCTTGGGTTAAGTTTTGTCTCAAAACATGGCTTTTTGAGACCTGTGACACATAATGAACTAAATCGTATGTGCGCCGCGAAGTTCGTTATTATTTTATTTTGGGTTGTTTTCATCTATGTTAGTAAATAGAGCATAGATCTACGAATGGAATACACATATGATAATTTTGCAAGCTGAAATTAATCAGCAAAAGGAGACATACATAGAGATAAGAAATTAATCAACAAAACGAAACATGCATGGAGATCAGAAATTAACCAACAAAAGAGAAACATGCTTTCAGATAAGAACAAAGGGATATGGGGAGAAAACATTAAGACCGAGAAAAAATATAGTATAACAATTCTACCGGTGGTAGGTACAAAGGATCGAACAACTCATAGGAGGCATTTGAGATTTGTTTTAATTTAATAGCATTGAGTTTTTGTTACATAACTATTCATATTATTAATCACTAATTACCATGATCGGTAGTTAAGGTCGTGCCTCATTGCTATTACTAGATGGAGTCCTATACTGGGTTTTTTAAGGCTCATATATTACATCCTTTTTACTGCATACCACCTATCAATCTTATATTTCCAGACACAATGTTTATAGAATATATATTCTAATATACAAAATTCTCAACACTGTTGGTTTCGTGTCTATTTAGGTCCAGCATGATCTAAAAAAAAACTAAGGAATATTATGGAAGGGCCATGATATCTATTCCGGGTGATGGAGATATCCTCTCTCTTTATGCCAACCTGATATGGGATGTTCACAAAGATGCACCTTGTGCCAAATCCTACTTTGACCAATCTATTGAAGCTGCTCCAGATGACTGGTTAGTATCTTTACTTTATCTCTATTGATGCATCCAAATATCTTCATTCATGCTTATAATTTTTTTTTATATTATTGATTTTGTTTGTATATATTATTGCACAACTTGTTTATAATATTGTTTTTTTTTTCTAAGAGCTTGTGCAAGTCATCATGTGTAACGACCCTCATCGTTACGACTACAAGCGAAGCATAAGGTGCAATTTGTTTTTTGTTTTTGGGCAGGAAGGCAAAGATGACGAACGCAATTTGAAACCACCAGAGAAACCACCTCCATTATACCAAGTTACTATTGTCATCAAGTTATCATAAAAGTGGACTAAAAAAAAGCATTCAACCAAATCAAAAACTTGTCAGCAAAATACATTGATCAATAAGAATAGTTGAACTACTTAACATTTTTTAAAGGTGGTCTAGGCTGCGTATAAAAACAAAATTGAAGTCTAATTACCTAGCCTATATTTCAACCAGTTTAATGTTGAAAAGTTACTGTCGATGTTTAGAATGTTACACTCTACAATTTAACGAGACTATTATACACGTGTCTATAATTTAACAAGTTAACATAATTGACATGGTTGTATAAATTATTAATCAATACTTTATATACAACTTATAATTGTTGTCCAAATAAGTTCTCTCAAAAAAATATGTTAAACTACTAATGGCATTCATAAAAACACAATAGGTGGCTGACTAAACACTTAATAAACTCGTTGTTAAAAATCACGAATTTTGTTCATGCCACAAATTGCTACCCAAAAAATAATCAATGCTACCTCTTACCAATTCACTACCCAAGGTTATACCTATTCTCAACATGCAAATGTAGATATAATCCAGCTATGTGATTCAACATGTCATTAAAGGAAAAGGAGGACTTAAAACCAATGGCAGACATAACTAAATTTGAGCCAACTGTACATGAAAAATCACAGTTAAAAGTGTGTAATGATAGTCAATTAATTGAGGCATTGTCTGATAGAAAAACATGATCTGGTTGCAGTTAAAATACTCATTCTCCATCAATTCTTTGTTGTCCTTTAAATATAGAACTAGGACTATACATTACTGCAATAATTAAACCATCTTGACTTCCTACCATAATATTAGCCACTATACTTTACAATACATTAATAGTTGAATTTGTTTAATTTGCTGGTGTCCTGGTATGACAGGGTATTAATGCCAAGTGAAATCGTAGCAAGAGAGAATTCAAAGAATCATCGCCCAGACACCAAAAGGATGATGCCCAGGAACAAATAGGAAAATGCCCAGGCATGAAGTCGCTAAGTTAACACAATCATGGTCAATAATAGGGTGCAATCGCAGGCACCTGAAGACTCAATCTCAGTCAATGGATGGGTAAAAATGCAAACACAAAGTCCTTAGAGCAGAGTCTTTTCTATAATAATGAATTAGTTATACCATTTCACAATCAATTACAAGTAAAAGAAGCTTGTGTTCAAGGCAAGGTTTTTGTTGTAAATCCACACATGACTTTATTGTCCTTCCATTGAAGAATAAAAATGCAGTCTAAACAAATTAAAAGAGCCAACATTCAAGATAAAAACACAGTAAAAGGGTGTAAATCACAATCAAATAAAGATAAATTAGCAGTTTAAAACAAGCGTAAGTTCACAGGGTAACATTCGCTAGTAAAAATTAATAAATTGCAGGCAAGGACGCAGGCCAGAGGTGTAAAAAACGTAAGGTAAATTCACATTCAATTAAATTAAATTGCAGAGTTCAAATTTTAGGAGACGCGGAGTAAAAACAAAAAATTACTCAACACCAAAAGGCGCAATGACCATCTATCAACCAAGAACAATCAACATGGGTAGATGATTGGGTAGAAACATCCTTTGCTCATCATCCTCGCATAGAAAGGCAGGGCATTAGGATCTATAGGTCTATTAACACAAAAGTGATGATCGTCAATCTGGCTCCTGGCTGACTACCCAGGAGAGGACTGATGAGTTAGGGATGAGGGAAAAGTAAGGAGTGCAACTGAATCACAAAACCAATAAAACCATAGGGCGGTCACGACATGTAGGGATCGAAATCCAAGGAAATCAATCAACAATGAGCTTAAGGCCAAGGGAACAATTAAGTTATTAGTTAAAAATTCTAAGTCGACATTCCTTACCCAATTAAAAATAAAGAATTGAAAGTGTGAGGTATAATAAGAATCTACCATGCAGTATCAAGTAAGCATACCATAGCCCAAGTCATACCCACTGAGTCGTTGTCCCACGCACTCCATGCAACTCCCACTTGTCGACCGACGAGACTTCACCGGTACCTCCCAGCCAATGCTAGGGGTACTCTTCTTCCCCCTTAGCCCCCCGAGCTATAAAGGGGCCACGCACACTAAACCAGAGATTAGCTAGCTCCCAGCTCGCCTCACAAGGCCGAGCTACCACTCCTCACCGAGTTGGGTATCCCAAATCCCACAAGCTAAGTCAGTCAAGTCTACAATTCTATAACGTAACGTTACACATAACAAAGGAGATTCATCATCCTTCTCCTCCTTCCATTATATAGAGTTTCAAAGTCCTTTACTTTCCCAAATTCCCATTTCATTTATTTTTCAACAATTTAATTTATAAAATCCTCCCCGTACATGTGTCACCCATCCCCTTCATTGCACTATAAATTAATTTCATTAATTAATTAATTACTCCTATTTCCCTTACCCACCTAAAAGCACTCCTAGAATCGCTCCTAGGTGTCCCCATATTCCCTTACAACTTTTAATGACTTTCCCCCTTACTAATTTACTAGTTGAGTTTAATTTAGAAAGTTCTTAAATGCTAGATACCTTACTAAGTTAGACATTTTTATTTTTCCTTGGGTTTCCCCATTCTTTTTATGTTTCCCACTTTTTCCTAGTTTCCTAATTCTTTTAAATTTCTCTCTTTCCCTTTTCATTTAAAACTCAAATTGGCAGGTGTAGAAAATTAACTTTTTCCCTTTTTTCCTTTTTAATTAATAAATTTTTATTAGCCTAAGTGACAAAACAATTATTTCCCCTTTTCCCCTTTTTAAAATTTTATCCCTCAAAATATTTTTATAAATTAAATGAATTACTTACCCCCTTCTCGTCACATGATAAACGATGATTATCATTATTATTTATTTATTTTTATATAAAAAGATAAAAAAACCTTTTATCACAAGTTTCACTTAGACCTAGATTTTATTTTCCTAGGCTGGGCGACATTTTATTAGGGGAAATGTTTTAAATCTTTCTTATCACGTTATTCATCCTAAGGCCATCTAGGTTTATCCATTTACTAATTAACAACACGACGTGCCCTTCAAGACGCACTAGGTGTTCCAAGGGTGCCACTCACCTCAATCTATTTCCCTTGCGCAACATGCCCTTCAGGACACACTACGTGCTCCAAGGGTGGCACTCGCCTCTTTCCATTTTTCTTGCGCGACATTCCCTTCAGGATGCACTACATGCTCCAAGGGTGCCACTCGCCTCTTGACTGACTTGGTAGACATCAAAAACCCCTAGAGTCAATACTTTGTCAGGTGATCTTGTGGGATACTAAGGGCCTCTAAGGAATAAGGCCCTTGCCTTATTGTGAGCCCACTAGAATAATCATGAGCGACTGTCACAGTTGTCCCTCACGACATTGTTGGTCTTCTCAAACTAGGTAATCGTTAACCTACAATTCAAGCCACGACGGGAGTGCTAGTAGGTTGTGGTAGGGCTGTTGTCCACACCTGTCCCTCAACATCTCTGGTAGTCGTGCATGACCCCTCTACTCCATATGTGAGTCTGGTCGACAAGCTATCGTCGGCCTACATCATCAACAAATCATGTTAGAAATATATCCATAATCATATCATCTAATCATATGCACAAATGTCATATATACAACAATCAAACCCCAATAGTCCACTCCCTGACTCGATTCAGAGTCCAAGGGGTTCCATCAATGCCTCTGCATCCTCGAGGTCCAAAATCATGTACACTTAGGAAAATCGAGTCAATAGCACGTGTCTATGTCAATGCAGAAAAATAACATGTCATTAATTCATAACGCCTCATAATCATAATCAGCGGCCAAAAGTATAATAATCTGGATCACTTGCAAGCAAGTGTCCTCTTAAATAAGTTCGCGCAGTGCGCGCAAGAGCGGGATGTTACATACACCCCCTCTTGGTCTAAACTTCATCTCAAAGTTTCACAATATATAAGGGCCGAAATAATGTGTATCATAGTATCATAAGTCTATCTATCCAACACAAATGGAAACTATTGGCAGATATCATATGTATTCTCTGAGGTCATCGTCTGCGGACTATAGTTGTCCCATTGGGCCATGACCTCATCTATTGTTCAACGTCGTAGCTGTCGAATGCGATGATCCAGGATGCGGATCATCTCAGTTGTGAGCACCCTCTCATTCAATACCTAGAAGGAACTCATGTCAATAACATGTGTAGGATCACTAATGTAATGTCTCAAACAAATATGTGAAAAACATTGTGCATATGCTTCAAAGAATCAGGAAAGGCTAGTCAATAGGCCATGAGCCCCTTCCTATCCACAATATCGAAAGGTCCCACGAACCTAGGAGATATTTTAGCTCCATTTCCAAACTTGATCGAAATCTTATGTGGTTTTACCCGCAAGAAGACTCGATCGACAACTTTGTAACTATGGTTGACATGGTGTGCATCGACATAACTCTTTTGTTGATGTTGCTCTTATTTAATCCTTTGTCTTATTGTTTGCATTTTCTCTTCCATTTCTTGGATCGCTTCTCGTCCTAGCAAGACCCTATCCTCAAGCCGATCCCAACTCAAAGGCATTTAACATGGTCACCTGTAAAGAAAATCGAAAGGCACCATCTTAATGGTGTTTTGGTAACTGTTGTTATAAGTGAATTCCACTAGTGGCAAGAATTCTTCCCAATGCTTTTGTTGGTCCATCACATACATGCGCAACATGTCCTCCAAGGTCTGGTTCGTTCGTTCAGTCTTCCTGCCAGTCTCCAGGTGATACGCAGTACTAAATTTAAGTTGTGTTCCCAAGGCCTCTTGGAAGCTATTCCAAAATCGTCCAGTAAACATTGATCCTCGATTGGATATAATTCTCTTAGGCACGCCATCCAGCCTCACAATCTCACTAAAGAAAACCATAGCTATGACAGGTGCATGATACGTAGTACGCATAGGAATAAAATGAGCACTCTTCATCAGAGTGTTGACTACCACAAAAATCGAGTCATGTCTCCTTACCATCATTAGTAATCCAACAATAAAATCCATTGAAATAACCTCCCATTTCGATTTCAGAATAGAGTGTGGTTGTAGTAATCTTGTTGGATGTCTATGTTTGGCCTTTACCTACTGACATTCTAGACATCTAGCCACATAGTTGACTATGTATGCCTTCATTCCTTTCCAAAAGAATAAGGGTTTAAGGTCTGCCCTCATCTTCGTGACTCCCAGGTGAGACATGTATACTGATCTATGAACCTTGTTTACGATCAAGCTCCTCAACTCGTCATTCGGTGGTACCTAAATCTGATTTTTAAACAATATTCCATCGTCGTCAAATGTAAATCCTTCAAATCTTGGTACCATCATTGTGTTTTGTTTGATAAAATCCTCGACCTCTTTGTACTAGTCATTGTCATGCTATAAAGTTCGAATATTTTCACATAGATTCGTCTGAAGAGGCAACACCGAAAATATGCGTGGTCTTCGACTCAATGCATCTGCTACTCGGTTCACTATTCCTTTTATGTAAGAAATCTCAAAATCGTACTCGCTAAGCAGTTCTGACCAAGATCGTTGTCACACGTTCAAGTTGCTTTGCGTAAAGATGTGTTGTAGTCCACAATGCTCCGTCTTTAGTTCAAATTTTCTCCCAACAAGGTAGTGTCTCCAAACTTTCAAGGCATATACAAAGGCTAACAACTCCAAATCACGCGTCGCATAGTTTTTCTCATGCCTTCTCAGCTTCCTAGAGATGTAAGTGATCACTCGGTCGTCTTGCATCAAGACTCCACCTAATCCTTCCTTGGATGCATTAGTGTATACCAAGAAGTCTGCATCTATGTCAGGGACCTATAGTATCAGTTTCATTGTCAATATCTCCTTGAGCCTCCGAAGTGCTTCCGCACATTTCTTGGTCCAAACAAACTTCTTGTTCTTCTTCTACAATTTTGTGATCAGATTTTCTATCCTCGAAAATACCTCAATGAACCGTCGATAGTATCCTGCCAAACCCATGAAGATACGCACTTTTGGGACATTCATTGGCGTAGGCCATTCCATAATAGCCTCGACCCTTGCTGGATCCACGACGATACCTTCACCGGAGATGACATGCCCTATGTAGTGAATCCTCAATTGATAAAACGAGCATTTGGACAACTTCCCAAATATTTTGGGCTCTCGTATACACTTTGGTACCAAGAACAAGTGCTCGTCATCCTACTCTTTCATCTGAGAGTAAATCAAAATATTGTTAATGAATACCTGGATGGACTTTTCCAAGTACTCGCGGAACATCCTGTTCATCAAACTCATAAATACCCCTGGGGCATTTGTCAATCCAAGCGGTAAAATAGAAAATGCGTAATGTTCAAACCTCGTCATAAAGCTGACCTTAAGGATGTCATCCTCCTTGATCCATAACTGGTGATACCCTAATCGCAAAGAAATCCTTGAGAACATCGTCGCCCCCTTCATCTCATCAAACAGGTCATCAATCCTTGACAATGGATATTGATTCTTGATCGTTGCCTTGTTCAATTGACGGTAGTCAATGCAGATCCTCCATGAACCATCCTTCTTCGTATGAAAATAACATGCGCACCCCATGGTGACACACTTGGACGTATCAGTCCCAGGTCCAACAACTCCTTCAATTACATTCTCAACTCTTATAAATACGAGGTTGACATTCTATAAGGCATTCTTGCTATCAGTTCAGTCCTCGATATCAGGTCTATGGTAAACTCCAATTCCCTCTATGGCGACATCCCAGGTAACTCCTTCGGGAAGACATCCGCAACTCTCTCGCCACTGGAAGGTGTTCTGGACCTTCCGCTACTCCCTTCTCGTACAACTCAAGGATCACATAAAGCTTACATCCATTACGCATGCTCTTCCGTAACTGCAAAGAAGAGAAAAACCTCAGGGAAACTCCCTGGTTCCGACCTACAATCATGCGTCTCTGTTCCTTATCATCGACCAAGCTCAATCGTTTCGTCTTACAGTTGGGTATAGCCTCATGCGATTTCAACCAGTCCATACCAATCACGACGTCATAAGATCCTAAGATTGTGACGTACATATTGGCCCTGGTGACAAACTCTCCCAGGTTAAGGGTACATCCTATAACCTTTCCTCCAACATTATGTTTGGCTTTCGAAGCCATCTCTACAAGGCTTAACTCATCAGGTTCAACTGACTTTACCTTAATCCTTTTAGCACTGCACCAGAAATGAAACTCTCGGTAGCACCGGGATCTATCAAATACTAAGGGTCTGGTCAGCGACGATACCTGACGTCTCAAGCACAATTGACTAGTGCTCTTCCTGGAGGTTATTCACCACTGCAAGAGTCCGATGGGCCTGGCCCAAAACTCCCACGGTAGTGGGTCCGACCGATCCAGATGCGCTGACCCTTTCCTCTGGGTAGGAATGCTGGTACTGTGGCACCCCATAATCCAACACACTTTCTTCGGTCCAGTATTCCTGGTACCCGAAGTAGAAGTTGAATTATAACAATAAGGCCAAACTAAAACTCCTTGACCTTAAGTTTCTTGGCAATTTGATGTGGAGCATACCAAAACAACTCCAAAATGGGCCTCTCACTTGGGCACCATGCGACTGCCTTGTCGCAAGGCATCGAACTCGTTGAGCTGATGCTAAACGAATTCCTCAGAAAGATACCTCTCCAAGAACTGTCCCTCGAATAGTTCCCATGACATGTCGTCGATGACCATGTTCAAAAGTGGCAGGAGCGTCTTCTGCCATAGAAGAGTGCTCCCCTTTAGTCGAAGGACCACCATGCAGACCTTCATGTTGGAGGTCATAATCACAAAGTGTGAAGCACAACTCCTTTCTCTACAACTGTGCCTCGATGACACAACCATCCGCGACACCCGTGGGCTCGAGAGCTAAAATATCTCGAGTTCTCGGTGGATGTTATGACACTAGCTAGGGCGCACTGTGGACCTTCAGGGGTACATGTGCCTCAGACTCATCTCAGTACCAATGGTGAATCAAGGCCCTTGACATTACTTGGGAGGGACTTGTCAGACCATCATCATCCCTTACTACAAGCGAATCCAACCCAAGGACTTGTTCTTCCCCTTAGGGGTTCAACTCCAAGGGTGCAGGAACTTCTGGAGGCATCGCACCCCCTTCCATGGCACCACGTTGCGAACCTCTAAGGCATCCTATAAATGAGATCACCACAAGAACACGTTAAGGTTTTTAATTAATGCAACGGTTGACTCTCATGAGTTTACTGCAGTGGAAAGCCTGGCGATCCATAGTCGCAGGTTTGAACCTACTCTGATACCATATGTAATGACCCTCATCGTTACGACTACAAGCAAAGCAAAAGGTACAATTTTTTTTTTTGTTTTTGGGCAGGAAGGCAAAGACGACAACAGTTGAACCACACCATTGACGATAAAGGCAAGCACACATTTCAGGCAATAAAACACTATGAATCCACGCACTTGCACTAGAGAAACTAGTCGAAACATGCGTAGAACAACCAGGAGAAACGACTAACCACCCAACGCAAGAAAGACCACGCCTACAAACTAAGGGACAACATTCCCCCTCCCGACACCACGACCCTAGACGACCAATGACTAGAACCTCGAGGAACACGAACCAAATGCATGAAGGCGCTCACCCATGTGCCAAAAGAAAACTTACAACGCTCAACAACACTCACACAGAAGGCACTGACTCTGGCCAAGTTATCATTCACCGCTATCCAATAGGGCATGCCATGATCCCCTCATCAGGAATAATGTCATCCCCAGGAGATAGACGCGTCAATAACCTTGGCGCAACATAGCCTAACGGAACCAAGGACTCACGAAAGCCAACGCACTAGGAGGCGAAACGACTGACAAGAAGACTATGCCCACACCCCAAGCAACCGTTATACATGACGCAAGATAACCCTCAAATTCAATGCGCGAAGGACCGAAGGGTTCTTGTTTCCTACAAGGCAACCTAAGGTGTAACGACAAGGCACCGACTCCAGCCAAGTTATCATTCTCCACTATCCAATAGGGCATGCCATGATCCCCTCATCAGGAATCATGCCATCCCCAGGAGATAGACGTGTCAATAACCTTGGCGCAACATAGCCTAACAAAACCAAGGACTCATGAAAGCCAGTGCACTAGGAGGTGAAACAACTGACAAGAAGACTACACCCACACCCCAAGCAACCAGTCGATATGACGCAGGATAACCCTCAAATTCAATGCGTGAAGGAACGAAGGGTTCTTGTTTCCTACAAGGCAACCTGAGGTGTAACAACAAGACCAACCACAACTTCCATCTCGACATAAGGTGCAAGGCACTTAACTACCAAATAACTAAAGGCTATTAAAGGTTTTAGTTGATACGTCTACTAAACTCTCGTCCATTAATCTTGCACAAGAAAAGACTAATACACCAATAAATCATGATGTCTGACACATCCTGTTATCGATTAAGCAAGATGTCTAAGGGTGAAGGAGTGAACCTTTATCAAGTTACTATTTTCGTCAAGTTATCATAAAAGTGGATAAAAAAAAGCATTCAACCAAATCAAAAAGTTGTCAGCGAAATACATTGATCAATAAGAATAGGTGAACTACTTAACATTTTTTAAAGGTGATCTAGGTTGTGTGTAAAAATGACATTGAAGTCTAATTACCCAGCCTATCTTTCAACCAGTTTAATGTTGAAAAGTTACTGTCGATGTTTAAAATGTTACACTCTACAATTTAACCAGACTATTATACACGTGTCTATAATTTAACAAGTTAACATATTTGACATGACTGTATAAATTATTAATCAATACTTTATATACAAGTTATAATTGTTGTCCAAATAAGTTCTCTCAGAAAAATATGTTGGACAACTAATGGCATTCATAAAAACACAAGAGCTGGCTGACTAAACACTTAATAAACTCGCTATTAAAAATCATGATTTATGTTCATGCCACAAATTGCTACCCAAAAAATAATCAATGCTACCTCTTACCAATTCGCTACCCAAGGTTATACCTATTCTCAACACGCAAATGTACATATAATCCAGCTATGTGATTCAACAGGCGTCTCATTACAGGAAAAGGCGGAATTAAAACCAATGGTGGACATAACTAAATTCGAGCCAACTGTACATGAAATATCACAGTTAAAAGTGTGTAATGACTGTCAAATAATTGAGGCGTTGTCTGATAGAAAAAACGCAATCTGGTTGCAGTTAAAATACTTGTTGTCCATCAAGTCTTTGATGTCCTTTAAATATAGAACTGGGACTATACATTACTGCAATAATTAAACCATCCTAACTTGCTACCGTAATATTAGCCACTAGACTTTACAATACATTAGTCGCCAAATTTGTTTAATTCGTTGGTATGCTGGTATGACAGGGTATTAATGCCAAGCGAAATTGCAGTAAGAGAGAATGCAGAGAATCATCGTTCGGACACCAAAAGGATGATGCCCAGGCACAAACAGGAAAACACCCAGGCACAAAGTCGCTCGATTAACACAATCATGGTCAATAACAGGGTGCATTCGCAGGCACCTGAAGACTCAATCTCAGTCAATGGATGGGTAAAAACACAGACACATAGTCCTTAGAGCAGAGTCTTTACTATAAGAATGAATTAGTTATACCATTTCATAGTCAAATATAGGTAAAAGAAGCTTGCGTTCAAGGCAAGGTTTTTGCTATAAATCTAGACATGACTTTATTGTCCTTCCATTGAAGAATTAAAATGCATTCCAGACAAATTAAAAGAGCCAACATTCAAGATAGAAACGCAGTAAAAGGGTGTAAATCACAATCAAATAAAGATAAATTAGTTGACTAAAACAAGGGTAAGTTTGCAGGGTAACATTCACCAGTAAAAAGTAATAAATTGCAAGGAAGGACGCATGCCAGAGGTGTAAAAAAGTAAGGTAATTTTGCATTCAATTAAATTAAAATGCCGAGTTAAAATTGTAGGAGACGCGGAGTAAAAACATAGAATTACTCAACACCAGAAGGCACAATGACCATCGATCAACCAAGAACAATCAACAGGGGTAGAAGACTGGGTAGAAACATTCTTCACTCATCATCCTCGCATAGAAATGCAGGGCATTAGGATCATCAATCTGACTTCTAGCCGACTGCCCAGGCAAGGACTGATGAGCTAGGGACGAGAGCGAAGTATGGAGCGCAACTCAATCACAAAGCCAATAAAACCATAGAACAATTATGACATGCAGGGATCGAAATCCAAGGATATCAATCAACAACGAGCTTAAGGCTAAGGGAAAAATTAAGTTATCAGTTAAAAATGCTAAGTCGACATTCCTTACCCAATTAAAAATACAAAATTGAAAGCGTGAGGTATAATAAGAATCTACCATGCAGTATCAAGTAAACGTACCGTAGCCCAAGTCGTCCGCGCTGAGTCGTTGTCCTGCGTGCTCCATGCAACTTCTACTTGTCGACCGACGAGACTTCACCGGTACCTCCCAGCCAACACTAGGGGTACTCTTTTTCCCCCTTAGCCCCCTGAGCCGCAAAGGGGCCCCACACACTAAACCAGAGATCATCTCGCCTCACAAGGCTGAGCTACCACTCCTCACCGAGATGGGTATCCCAACTCTCACAAGCTAAGTCAGTCAAATCTAAAATTTTGCAGCGTAACATTACGCATAAGTGAGGAGATCCATCATCCTTCTCCTCCCCCCATTATATAGAGTTTCAAAGTCCTTTACTTTCCCAAATTCCCATTTAATTTATTTTTCAACAATTTAATTCATAAAATCCTCCCCGTACATGTGTGACCCATCCTCTTCATTGCACCATAAATTAATTTCATTAATCAATTATTTACTCCTATTTCCCTCACCCACCTAAAAACACTCCTAGAATCACTCCTAGGTGTCCCCATATTTCCTTACAAGTTTTAATGACTTCCCCCCTTACTAATTCACTAGTTGAGTTTAATTTAGAAAGTTCTTAAATGCTAGATACTTTACTAAGTTAGACTTTCTGGTTTTTTCCTTGGGTTTCCCCTTTCTTTTTATGTTTCCCACGTTTTCCTAGTTTCCTAATTCTTTTAAAATTCTCTCTTTCCCTTTTCATTTAAAACTCAAATTGGCGGGTGTAGAAAATTAACTTTTTCCCTTTTTCCTTTTTAATTAATAAATTTTTATTAGCATAAGTGACAAAACAATTATTTCCCCTTTTTTAAATTTTATCCCCCAAAATATTTTTATAAATTAAATGAATTACTTACCCGCTTCTCATCACATGATTAACCATGATTATCATTATTATTTATTTATTTTTATTTTTATTTTTATATAAAAGGATAAAAATTATTTTATCACAAGTATCACTTAGACCTAGACTTTATTTTCCTAGGCTGGGCAACATTTTATTAAGGGAAATGTTTTAAATCTCTCTTATCATGTCATTCGTCCTAAGGCCATCTAGTTTTATCCATTTATTAATTAACAACGCGATGTTCCCTTCAGGATGCACTAGGTGCTCCAAGGGTGCCACTCGCCTCAACCTGTTTTCCTTGCACGACGTGCCCTTCAGAACGCACTACATGCTCCAAGGGTCCCACTCGCCTCTTTCCATTTTTCTTACGCGACGTGCCTTTCAGGACACACTACATGCTCCAAGGGTGCCACTTGCCTCTTGACTGACTTACTAGACATAAAAAACCGTTGGAGTCAATACTCTGCCAGGCGATCTTGTGGGAGACTAAGCGCCTCTAAGGAATAAGGCCCCTGCATTATTGCGTGCCCCTTAGAATCTTCGTGAGCGACTGTCTCAGTCGACCCTCATGGCATCGTGGGTCTTCTCGAACTAAGTAATCATTAACCTACAGTTCGAGCCACGACGAGAGTGCTAGTAGGTTGTGGTAGGGCTGTTGTCCACACCCCCCCTCAATGTCTCTAGGATTCATGCGTGACCCCTCTACTCCACATGTGAGTCTGGTTGGCAAGCTATCGTCAGCCTGCATCATCAACAAATCATGTCAAAAATATATCCATAATCATATAATCTAATTAGATGCACAAATGTCATATATACAACAATCAAACCCCAATAGTCCACTCCCTGACTTGAACCAGAGTCAAAGGGGTTCCATCAATGCCTCTGCATCCTTGAGTTCCAAAATCCTGCACACTCAGGAAAACCGAGTCAATAACACATGTCTATGTCAATGCAACAAAATAACATGTCATCAATTCATAACGCCTCATAATCATAATCAACGACCAAAAGTATAATAATTGGATCACTTGCAAGCAAGTGTCCTCTTAAATAAGTTCGCTCATTGCGCGCAAGAGCGAGATGTTACATCATGCATCCTCCAATTCAAATTTGGACTTGGAAATATCCTGTAAGAATCTGCCTACAGCTTGTGCAGGTCATCATGCATCATCCAGTTAAAAGTTGGACTCGGAAAGCTCATGTAGGAATCTGCGTACATTGTATAGGCAAGACTGTTTGGATTTTCAAGACTGTCTCGGTAGTCTTTATAGGTTTTAAGGGCTGTAAATAAAGGGCTTCTAGGTTGTAGGTTAGGGGTTTGGGGTTTGGGAACATATTGTATAGTTATGTGGGTGGTCAAGCCCAAGTTTCATTTTTGAAACTGGGCTCTGATACCATATGTAAGGTCTACCTATTTTAGGAATCAAAATAAATAAATATTTTCTATAATCTCCTACTGAAATGACTGAAATTTAGTTTAGAATTTATTTCATGATTTTCTTATACCATGAATAAAAAACAACAACATAATAATGATAACAACATAATAAAAACAACAACAACAATATAAAAACAACATAGTGATAACAAACCAATTGGTAAAATACATACCTCAACCTGCAGGTTGGTTGATTCAGCCCCTGGTTCACTTGTTCTTGTGCTTTCTCAAAATGCCCAACTGAACATTAACCTCCCAACCAACTACGAACAACCTCTCTAAATCCCTAGCTCCAAGAATCATTGTGGTTTCCTGGCCCCCGAGCCCAAAGTTCCCAGCAATAACAACGCCCTGTGAGAGTTCCTCAAAACAATTGTTCTTCCAATTTCCTCCTTCTTCCCTATCTCCTTTAGAATTTCTTCCTCCTCCTTCCTCTCCTCTTGCAGAATTTTCTAAAACAAAAATAAGACTCTTCTCCAAGTCCCCTCGCCTCTTCCTTATCCTCTCCTCTCCTTCAATTCCCCAACTACCTTATTCCCCTCATTGATTTCCCCAATAGCCTTATCCCTTCATTAATTACTTCACCCACCTTTTAATAATAAAATTAAAAAAAGACTTATTGATTTTATTTTAATAATTAATTAAATTTAAATTAACAATGAAAATTAAATAATCAATTTCGGTTGTTACACTTTTCAACATTTGAAATTATGACTTTGCATGTTTCAAGTCGTGGCTTGCCAATTGGATGCACCAGATACCCGCATGATCTAATTTGAGTAATTAAAATTGTGCATAAAATCTAGTAATCATTAATGAAAATGACAAACTCGAAGATATAACAGTTTTCACGATATTCGCATGATAT
This sequence comes from Picea sitchensis, assembly GCA_010110895.2. Lineage (NCBI taxonomy): Eukaryota > Viridiplantae > Streptophyta > Pinopsida > Pinales > Pinaceae > Picea > Picea sitchensis. The sequence goes on from SNQJ01S0001341.1 coordinate 56,253, forward strand.
CAGGCTTGTTGTCATGATCATAGGGTATCAAACGCGTTTGAAAATTGATTTTTCATGTGCTATCAGAATAGCCCTATTCTAGTAGTGGTAGTGACTCTGTTTTGCATTTGATACCTAGAAAAATTGCCTTAATTTTCCATTAGAAAAAGATCATAATGATGTGATATGTCCTTCTTCATGTGAAATCTCAAACTATCTTAAAGAATTAAATGAAAATTAAATTAAGAAGGCAAATCACTCCCACAAAGGATATAAAGTATGAAAAGGTACAATGAAACAAAGGCTCAAGACATATTTTAATAACATAGGCTGAAATTTTAAGGATAGAGAGGTGGTAATAGGATTAGGGACTAACATGGGGCAAGGTTCTAAAATGCATGGAACTTCAATTGTGCAAAACTCCGGGTACCCTTGAAAATCTAAGCATATTCAACCCCATTAGTTTTATTGAAAACATGTGTTTGTTTTGTACAAGTTTAGTCTATTCAATAATGGAGGAGTCTATTCATGTAGCAATCTCCCCTCCCCAATTGGAATCAAACATCCTAACAATTTAAATTTCTGGCTAATCTACAACACCTAGTTTGTTTAAAATGGGAAAAAACCCTTGGGGACAAGGTTTTGAAATGCATGGAACTTCGATCATGCAAAACTTAGGATACCCGTGAAAATATGGTGGGATTTAACTCCATATTTTGCTTGAATAATGGGCTTGTTTTCTACAAGTTTAGCCTATTTTGTCTATTCATGTTTGATGACCTAACAATTTTGTGTATTCTTCCATCCCTTATCATAGTTTGATGACCTAACAATTTAAATTTTCGTCTGATTCAAAATTTTGATTGATTTTCTAAGCATTTGGGTCATTGTAAAATGGGGAAACACCATTGTGGGCAAGGTTTTGAAATGCATGGAGCTTCGATCTTACGAAACTTAGGCTACCCTTGATATTCAACCATTTTTTGGCCTAAAAAGTGGGTTTATTTTCTACAAGTTTAGAAGTTCGATCAAGTGAAACTCATGCTACCCATAGGCCAATAATGGGGCTAAATCCAACTAGATTTTCAAGGGTAGATAGAATTTTACACAATGGAAGTTCCATGCATTTCATATTGTTGACCACAAGGGTTTTGCCCCATTTTAAACCAACCTAAATCTCAAGAAATTGATCAAAGTTTTGGATTGGCTAAAAATTGAAATTGTTAGATGCCAAATTCCTAGAAGAGATGGAAGAATGCCACAAGAATATATTACCCCCTGCTTAGAGTATGTTAAACTTGTAGCAAACATACTCACTTTTCCGTGGAAAAATGAAACTTAATTCAACTAGATTTTCACTTAACTTGAATTTTCCACAATCAAAGTTCCATGCATTTCAAAATCTTACCTGAGTTCTCTCCTATTTTAAACCAACCCAAATGCTAAAAAATCAATAAATTTAAACTATTAAATTATGAATGAAAACATAATACTACATTGCAACTTAATAATCCACTCCCCAAAAAGCTCGACAAATTCAACCCCATTTTTTACTACAATTTTAACCTAATCGCTACAAGTTTAGCCTATTCCTTTCGAAGTCAATGTCACGGGTGAACCTTTAAAATACACGGCTATACAAGTGAGAGCCATAAAGTCAACCAAGTTATAATTAAGATCAGTGGGTGCAGCGTGTACTCGGCCAGGTCTCTTAAGTCTCTATCTGCTTGCAGGCTCCGCGTTATATCTTGGTGGGAAATTATAGCTTGTCTGTATCTTTAATTTTAGCTTGCAGGCTCCGCGTTATATCTTGGTGGGAAATTAAATGAAATGTGAATAAAAGAAGGTTATCACCGTCGATATAATCATTAGTTAATCCATTCGTTATTGCTATAAAAGGGGGTTCACTGCGACGTATCAGTAGAGGCCTCTTACTCTTCTGGTGGCAATCTGTTCACTGCTCATCACCGAGTTGTGGGCAATCTGTGCACTACTCATCATCGAGTTGAGAAGGAGGAGGAGGTTGGATCGAATATGGCTGTCGTGATGAAGATGGAGATGAATAGAGTGCTTCTTATCGTTATGGGAGTGTTAGCAGCGGCGGCTTCTACTTGTCATGTAAATGCAACTAGAAACTTAAAGAGTGGAGTACATGACAGTCCATATAAACCCGACAACTTTATCGGAAGCGGAGGAGGAGGGGGACTTGGTGGCGGTGGAGGCTTGGGCGGAGGAGCTGGTGGTGGCGCGGGAGGAGGCTTGGGCATAGGTGCTGGAGGTGGCGCGGGAGGAGGCTTAGGCGTTGGTGGTGGAGCTGGAGGTGGTTTCGGTGGAGGTGCTGGTGGTGGAGTGGGTGGAGGGTTCGGTGGCGGTGCAGGTGGAGGTGGCGGAGTTGGTGGTGGTGCGGGACGGGTGGCAGGCGCTGGATTCGGCGGAGGGGCAGGAGCTGGTGGTGGATTTGGTGGAGGCGCTGGTGGCGGAGGAGGAATAGGGTGGTGGTGGATTTGGTGGAGGCGCTATGGCGGAGGAGGAATAGGGAGTGGCCTGTGATCTGTTTCACATCTTTTTGCCCGCACAGAAAATGATATTTTCAATAAATCTTTCTATCCATGTAACATCATTCCTTTTGGCTGGCTGTGGTTTTAGCATCACAAAAGAATGATTATCTCAATAAATATGTCTATCCAGGTAACATCTGTATTTGTTTGATTACAGGGAATGAATATATATATATATATATATATATATATATATATTTCTTGCATTTGTGAGTGAGATATTATTACTTTCTAACGTTAATCTTTTAAAAGTTTTACGCTCAACTCTTCGAACGTTCCTCATTCTATAAAATCAACTTTGTATAATTATTCTGTTCAACTTTGTATAATTATTCTGTGTTTTATGTTCTAGAGTCATTTTGATATGCTAAATTTTTCGTACGGAAAAGTACAGTGGCATATATTTTAAATTATTTGTGAGATTCTCCAGACAAGAAGAAATGATGAGGTTTTCGGGAAGGTACACACAGAACATAGCGGGGACATAAGCTCCTAAAGACTCATGGAGATCGGAATCGGGCTGCCTCCATTATGAGTGGGTGGTTTTAATTCGAATTAGTGGGTGGTATTACACTTATATTTCATTTATATATATAAAATGAAAATAATAGTAGTGGGTAATTTTTTTATTTTTAATTAAAATTATTATTTTTGTGGTTTAAAATGTATTTTTGAATCCTATAAATGGATTTAGTCTGATAAAAAAAAATTTGAACATTTATATTCTACAAATTTAACCCCTTAACCCCTCAAATCTGCAAATCCAACTATTTCTCAATAGATTTTGACACAATCAAATGAAAACTAAAAAAAGCTAAAAATAAAACTTTTAAACTAAACTAATATGTTCTAATAAATAACGTTGTTGTAATTATACGTGTCTTATAAAAAAATTAATAACTTTTAAAAGCATCAGAATTAAGAAGACTTTAATGATTAATATGTATTTACTTAATTACAATGCTTTTAAAAGTTATTAAATTTTTAAATTTTTTTTTTTTTTTTTTTTTTTTTTTTTTTTATAATAACTTATAAAAAAAATTAATTGTAATTAGGAAGACTTTAATGATTAATATGTATTTAATTAATTACAATGCTTTTAAAAAGTTATTAAATTTTTTAAACTAAACTAATACGTTCTAATAAATAACGTTGTAATTATACAACTTTATAAAAAAAAAAAAAATCAATTAGAAGACTTACTGATTAATATGTATTTAATTAATTACAATGCTTTTTTAAAAAAAAGTTATTAATTTTTTTTATATTATGTATAATTAATTTAAATAATTTATATTAAATTTCTTATCATGTATTTTATTACTTTTAAAATCATGAAAAAAAAAAAAAAACAAAAACTAACACATCTAATGTATAATCTAAATACAATATATTAATAATCATATCAAACGCCATCACACAACTTATAAAAAGCTGTTTACATTGTTATTCCTTTGGTCACGAATTATTTTTTGACGAACTACGTGGAGGGGAAAATGGTGATAAAATTCAAAGTTCATCTAATTACCATGGAATTGGGACAATACCTCCAATATGGGCAGAAATATCCAACTCCTCGAAGCGGTTCTCAATCTCTGGTAAGATAATGCCAACCCTGATCAATACCACAAAATGTCCGTCATTCAGGTCAGATAAATTAGACCTGGGTATAAACTAACTCAGAGAAATTAGACCTGGGCATAATATTCTAAATTAGCATTATATATATATATATATATATATATATATATATATATATATATATATATATATATATATATATATATATAAATTTCATATCCTATAAATACAAATCTATATCTAAAATTCATATATATATTTTTATAAAAATCATAACAAAATCAAATTAATTTGGTTCTTAATGATTGTAATATAACTTCTCTATCAATATAACTTCTATATTGTTAAATATAACTAATAATAGCCACTTTATAAAAGCAGTTGATAAAATGAAGTGGATGAACGATATGTTAATGTATATAAATTCAATTGGTTCATTAATATATTAATGAAATGTATAAATTAAAATACTAATTTCCATTAGTGTGTAATGTAACGTTGTAATTGATCATTGATACATTAATAATGTAACATATTACATTAAATAATACAGTGATGCATTATTAATAATACATTGTTAAAATATTGATACACTAATAAAATTAATACATAAATAAAATATAAATATACTAATAAAGTAATAATATATTCACCTTAATGTGTATTTAGTAATACAATACTAAATTACTATAATGTATAAATTAAAGCACTAATATTAGCATCTTAATGTATAATACATTAATATCTTTAATGTATAGTACATTAATACATTAACCTTAATTTATTTATTAAAATAGTAATACATTAATGTATAATGTAACATATCAAAGTATTCATACATTAATAATACAATTAATTAATTAATTGATACATTAAATACATTATTGACTAATACATATTTGCTAAAGTATTAATTAATACATTGCTAAGGTTTTAATACACAAATAAATTATTACATTGATTTAATACATTATTACAATTAATAATGCATAAAAAATAAAATCATATATTAAATGCATTAATAAAAACATTATTAAAGTATTTATACATTAAAACATTAATAAAGTTTTAATACACTAATGTATTAATGTACATTTTAATGTATTAATTAATGAATATATTAATACATTATTAATAATACAACTTGAGTGGGCCTAATGGTTAAGAACATGTGTTTCCTCTAAGAGGTCAGAGGTTCAAATCTTGAGGGGGTAGGATATGTATACCTTAGTAGACTTTACGAAGTCGTGGGGGTAGGATATGTATATCCCTGTCCCACAAACAAGGGATCTCACACCAAAAAATAGATTATTATTATTATTATTATAAATTAAAGTAGTAATACATTAATATCTTAATGTATAATACATTAAGTACTAATAAATTAATGTATAATATCTTAAGTAGTAACAAATTGTTAAAGTATTAATTAATACATTGTTAAGATTTTAATACACAAATAAAGTAATACATTATTATATCACACGATGTATAAAAAATAATACACCAAGTATTATTTTTATATACATTAATTTGATGATGATACGATGATGATTAACCTTCACTAAAATCTAATTGGTCCTGGTTTGACCTAAGAGGGTAAGGGATTTGTGATTCTTTAGAATTTTGTTTTTGTGCTCCTAAAAGCATTAAAAAAAGATTTCCAAGATCACCATACTCTTTGTTGGAGTTAAGAGGTTAGGAAGGTTGGTAGTGTGACTTAATATTTAGAAAAATGAGATCTAATATGGCATAGGCCGACAATCTAAGAGAAAGTGTTTTGATCTTCAACCTTCTTAGTGCCACAAAGGTGACACACTTCCTTTCATCCCATGGCGAGGAATTGGACCAACGCCTGGGCCACTATGGAGTTTTGTGAGAATTTGTTCTTATCTAACAATGCTTATTTTTTCTTTTACACTTGGCAAAACAGATAGATAATTTTGATCTTCTAGATTAGGCTGGTCACATCTTTATAATAATTTTAATTTTTTTTTTCCATGATTCCTAAATAGTTTAGCCAAGATCGGTGTCTTTTATGCCATACTTTGAGTCGATGATGGCTATGACTTGATTTTGAAGCAATTTAGGTAGCCTTTTGTCTTTCCATGTTGTTTAATTTGTTCTTATACATTAGGTATCTAGTCATAGCCATGGCTCTCAAAGGGGAGAGGCTTGTTTCACGAGGAGGATGGGATAGGGCTGATTTCCTTTAATTTTGAGATACAAGTTATAAATTGCTCTTGGATTTGCTCTGCCTTTCCGTGATTCAATTTAGAGATACTTGTAACACCTCTGCTTTCCTGATTGTAAATCATAATGAACTGGCCAAGGACTATGGCAAAACTCATAAGTATGAAATTATACAAATGGACCTGCAAGAAGAGGTCAACGAATGTAAATGATAGTTTGAATGTATTGCGGAACTGCTGAGAGGGGATGTACAAAAAAAAAGAGACCACGATGACTAAAAAAAGGTGGTGGAAGGCACCTATAAAGGTGGCATTAACTTCCACCGAGAATTAAATACCGTGATTTGGACTCCATCGCCCTGAGAACCAAAAGCCGCTCACCGGGCTCAAAAATTAAAATGCTCGCTAGATCGGCAGCGATGGCTTGATGAGGGATGGAAGGTGAACCGCCCATCCATAAAAACGCCAGCCCGACTGGGCATGGAAATCGCGTTGCCCAACCTCGCCAGATGATAAGGCGATGGTCGAAATCCATTGATGGGGGCGACGCTGCAGGGGAACTCCGGCAATTTTCACAGAGTGAGTGGACGCAGAGGGAGGATTGCAACCTTCGCTTCCCCGGCACCGGCGACCGAGACGCGTACCGCAGCACGGGTCTCAGCCTTTGGGGGTAGCTAGTGGTAAATCCTTTGGGAGTCCCTGAGCCTACGGTTTCGTGGAAACGAGCACCCCTCTTCTCAAAGTAGCCGCTACCCATTGGGTCGAATCCTATCGATAAGTGTTTTACTCATACCTATCCGAATATATATACGCCACATATGTTCATAGACTTGTGGAATTGTATATGTTTTCCGGTGTATGAATGTCTCCAGCTAATTGATGATAAGAAGCAGATATTAGTTCATAGAACTGGGTGGAAATTGTAAAGGTTTGCAAACATGAGAGTGTTTGTGTAATGTTTGATATGAATAATTGGATATATGCTTATCACAAAGGATATCATGTACGAATTACGTCAATAACCGGCTAACCATGCCCAGCGGCTCTCGGAGAGTTGTCTTCCTTTATCTGCTCACGTGAATGACCCGATAAGGATCTCATCACAGAGATTCCCTCCTCGAAAAGGTTCACTCCTGCAACTCCGTAGAGTGAGGACTCCTCGAGCGGTGGCCTTTTATTAAATCTCTTTGAGGAGTGAACTATTGTCATGTAGGTCCCATGACAATAGTGTTACGCGACAAATAAGTTGACGGGTGAGATTTCGTCGGAGTGAACCATAGTCATTCACAACCATTGATTTGCTGAAAGTAACGCAGTGACCTTCATTGGAGTCAAGTGGACGCTGGAACACCGAAGAACGCGGAGAAGCCTCCTCGCTTAAGGAGTCGTAGAGGGACAAAGCTCGGAGAGGCGCCTTTGTAAGCATCTCGTGAACAGCGCCCGAGAGAGCGCCAACCAAAGAAAAGCGAGCTCCAGAGGATTTCGCGTAAGAGAATCGACGGGTGACTCTGGAAATCTCGCGAAACTCGAGATCCGATTGTGGAGGAGTGCCAAGCCGAGATATCCCGTGAGTTCAGGTGTGGGGAACCAATGTCCATCGGACTTCAAGGTTTCGGCATTCGAGGATTGGAAAGGTCAGAGTCCTACACCTCGAGGAATCACGAGATGCGATTTCACAACCGAACCGACGATCGTGATTGTGGATACGCAGAACCGACCCATATTCCGGGTTCTGCCACCACGCTTCGCTGAGGTAGCGGTCTCACACTCTTTGAAATCGCATCAGCGCATTTCAAGTTAACGAGCCGGGCCGATCAATTCTGGGGACACGTGGGCTAAGGATCCCGAGGAGGATTCGGTTAGCAAGGTCATGACTCCGGCAATCAGAAATCATGATTTCCGACCGCGATTTCCGACAGCCTGGAGGGGAGGATAGGTGGCATCGGACTGCGGTTTCGGCGTCGGAGTCAGCTCTCGACGCCAAAGAGTCATGCATCGCGGATACGCAATCCGCGAAATCCCGAAGAAGAAGACGTGGCAAAGTGGGTCCACAAGACATAGTGGAATACAGGTGGAAGCATATCGTGGTTCGGGGTTCGGATTCACCCCTGTAAGTGAATCATGATTTTATGCGCATTTCCGATGAGGAAATTCATAGAGAAAGTGTTGACTTGTTGACCATCGGGGATCGGGGGGTTGGTTGTGTATGAGAATTGTGTTCGCGATAATCGCGAACTCCCGAGTCGCGGTATCCCGACCCTTTTTTTAGAAGGAAATAACCGATGGATGGAGGAGATTATTTCAGAGGATCCCCGGGCCCATAATGACCAGTAGATGAGGGAACAAGACGTTACCTTGGAACCAGACGGGTTATGTTTAGGATAAGCGCAGGAAGTGATCTCGACGGCTAGAACTAATTCGTCTCGTGATTCACGAGATTGAGGTTCCATTCCCGGAAAGCCCCCTTTATCGCTCTCATTTTAGCGTGGGGTCTGTAATTGGACGTGCAACTCTCTAAGGGTTGAGATCAAGTCAACATGATCAACGACGCCAGCGATTCCCACCCCCTTTGCCATTCCCGCCTTTAGTGGGGTCCTAATAGTGCGTGGCGGTGAAGTGGGGCCCTCCCCGGTCGTAGGGTTTACTCATCGTGTCATGGCCCCCTCTACCACCAGATTACACCCAAACGCTGAATGAGGCTTGTTCCTATTGGCAAATTCTCTATCCCTTATGAGGTTTATTCCTATCGGCCATCCGCTGACCCCGTGGGAACACATCCCTATGGAACGCACCCCGACTCTACCGACGGCTGCGTAATAGAATATGTAGATATTACGCGAACCCGTGAAAAGCGAAATACAAAGGACGCCACGCTCAAATTGAACAAAGGAATATAACCTCGATCAATGGAACGAGAAGGATACCATCGGGCCTCCATGGTTATTTAGGATCGAAGTCCGACAGGACCGCAAAAATTTTGATTTCCTTTAGTGGGTGTGTTTCAAATTGGTATCGGAGCATGGTAACAACACTTGCCCGGATGGCTCACGACGAAGTCGCTTATAAAATCTTTGTTCAAACATTCTATGAGGAGTAACCATTGACTTAACTATCTTATCCAGATTAAAATCAAATATGAACACTGGACCGTGTGTGTACAGGAATCATTATGAAATTATGCACCGATTATCAAATGTATTTAACTCTTTTGACTAATATCCAATGTTTGCTTTTCACTCAAGCGACTTACCAATCACGGAATCTACAGACACAAAGTATGGTTACTCATCAAGAGGTGGGAGAAGTCTCAATGTAGACGAGGAGTCAGATGAAAGAAGAGCAACAGGAACCCCTACAAGGTGACTTAGCCGAGATGGTGAGGAGTCTCATGGTCGAAGGACAAAGCCGGGTACGGATAACGAAAGGATGATGAAAGAGCAAGAAAAGCAACCCGAGATTAATGCAGTTCTACAGCAGATCTTATCCGACCTACAAATAAAAATGAAACATGAACTTGAGACGAAAATCGGTCGCAGTTAGTATCAAGATCGAGAGAAGAACATCTAGAAAGGCCCACCCCGTGAGGTAAAGACTAATGCCAGATGATTCCAATCGAGAAGGAAGCCAGTGATTCGTAAGATTCTTCTAGCTACAGGCCGCAGCTCCTATTCTTGCGAAAACAAGAAGCAAAAGACTTTTAAGAGTCACAAATTTGAGGAATTTAGAAAGGCCAAACCCCCCTTCCTCGACAACAGATAAAGAAGGGAGAGGAGGCAGAAGCTTGGCTACTTGGACTAAAGAAATATTTCTATCCGATTGAGAATCCTGAAGGCCTCGAAAGTGGCTTTCAATCTCGGAATCTGAAAGGTCATCCGTGGAAGACCTTAAGAATATGAAAGGAGTCCGTGAGGAGGACCTGTATTTGAAATGGTTTGAGAAGTACTTCCTGGTAGTATTTGTCGAAGGTATTTCACGAAGGTGAGTTCTATGACAAACTAGGCGATACCACTATGGAGGAATATGTCAACAAATTCTCTGAATTATTGGAGATACGTACTCTACATCAAAGCCGAGAAGGCTAAGGCATTGCCCATCACCAAGGGATACCCAAAGAATATCGAACCCGAATTGAATTCGATGAGCCAAAGACCTAGAAGACGAATATTGAAAGGAAACATATTGTCATAATCAATATGGACATTCAGTAGTCTCGCGGAGAGACCTGGTAGTTCGTAAGAGTGTTTCAAATTTCCGAAGAAGGGGAGCAAATCCTCGATTTAAAAACTACAAGAAGAACCACGTAATGAACTTTCCAACCTTGAGTGTACTCCATTCTAACTTCCCTGGCTGGTTGGAAATAAAACTGACCTATACCGCATTGCATCATCATAACCCAAAGAGAAACCCTTAGAATGTCAGATACAGAGGAGATCATCTCGAGAGAATGCCCACCACATCGACAATTTAAAGATTACTTATAACATGCGTGAAGCTACCACATTCCAACGATGTGGGCTGGCGGCACATAGATTTATGTTTTGACAATAACCAGTCATCACCAAGCTTCAAGTGGTGGAACTAGAAGGTATGATTTTCAATCATCTAGTATCCGTTTTGATTGACCCTGCTCAAATTTGAGTTATATATCCCTAGAACCGTTGATAATTGTAAGCTACGGCCACAAAGATAAACTAAACCATGGTTGGTACACTCAGCCACTGGCACCAAAAGAAAAAAAAGCGGAGGTCATACCAAGTTTCCAATTCACGGTGGACGGATTCCCCACCCAAGCTACCCTTAATGTATTACCCCTGATCATACGATTCTGTTGATTGGTATGGACCGGTTGGCCACCCATAAAGCTGCCAACCGACTGTTATAATAAAAATTTAGAATGTGTGAATGAAGAAGAAAAGACAGCCCTTCATGTGGATCCGAACCTAACGCGGAGACAAATATCGTGATTACAAATGAGGAAATCTCTGTCGAAAAGGGATGTCCCTTTATATGCGATGTGCTGGAAACCACTGAAGAGCCAAGCTCCGAAGATCAATTCTATCCCGGTGAGAACAGATGTGTTTCCGCAGGGAAATACTCTGCCTACTCCTCCGAAGAAGAGATATTGACCAATAGAACTTGCACCGTGAGCAAGCCTGTTCAGAACACCCTATCGGATGAGCATGCCCAGTTGCTGAACTCAAATTCCTGTAAACAAAAGAAACATGGATATGGGTTATATTCGACCCAACGTGAACCCCTGGGGAGCACCGGTCCTATTTGTGAAGAAGAAGGATGTAACCTTAAGAATTTGTTTTGATTTTAGGTAGTTGAATAAGTTTACCATAAAGAACAAATACCCTTGCCCAGAATCGATGATCATTCGGACAATTGGGGAGGTGCTACCGGTTTTCAAAGATTGACTTGAGGTCGATACCATCAAGTCCTAACTGCTGGGTGAAGACATCCATAAGACCGCCTCCTACTTCCGTATGGTTATTATGAGTTTGTGGTAGTACCCTTTGCCAACTAATGCCCCCCGCTACTTTCATGTGTTTAATGAACAATGTACTCAAGAAATTTTGGATAATTTGTACTAGTCTTATTGATGATATCTTAATCTACTCTAAGAATAGAGAAGAATATGAAGAACATCTTAGACTTGTGTTGTAAGTGCTAAGAGAGCATTAGATCTATGCTAAATTCGGCAAATGTGAATTCTTTCATAAACAAATACACTACTTGGGACAGTGTTCTGTCCAGAGGAAGGGGTAGTAGTAGATTTGGACAAGATCAGGTCTATCATGGAATGGGCTCACTCCCAAAGGAGGCCCCTGACATAATTAAGATCCTTCATGGGATTGGCTGGATACTATAGGATATCTATAAAAGATTTCTCCAAGATTAGTTGTCTAATCACCTCCTAAGAAGGGAAAGAAATTTTTTTGGACACAACAATGTGAAGAAGATTTCAAACCTTGAACATCTAACCCATGCACCCTTGCTGAAAAATTGCCGAATCTAAGCCGACTTCCTCGTGTGCAATGTGATGCCCCAGAAGAAGGGTTCTGGAGGAGTCCTTTATGTGAAGGAAAGTGATCTGCTATGAGTCCGGAAAATTGAATGAACATGAGGTCAACTATGTGATCTATGATCTCGAATTTGGCCGCCATAGTGCATGCCTTAAAAATGTGGGAGACATTACCTCCTCGGGAAGGAAATTTGTACTTATGATGATCACCGATTACTGCAGATATTTGTTTCATTGATCAACTCCAAGCTCAATACTTCCAGACAAGCTAGATGGATGTCTCTATTAGCCAATTTGATTTGAAATCAAACACATAAGGGTAAGCATAGTGGGCCGATGCCCTTAAGTATGAAAACATTTCACCTGGCAGTGGTGAGTACCCGTGAGACAGATGTCAAGAACCGAGTCAAGGAGGCACAAGACATAGATCCTTTCGTCCAAAATGTGACCCTATACCTACAAAAAGAACCCAAATGAACCTAAACACGGCGCTATTTAGATGATTGAAGGAGGTTTGCTCACTTACATAGATAGACTCTACATTCCAAATTGTGACAACTTTGAAGAGGTTCATCTGCGGATGAACTTACATAAAGACCCTACACTCAGTCACCCATGATACTAGAAAATGATTACTGCTACCCGAAAACAATTTTTTCTGGCTGGGATTGAAGAAGGAAGTAGCCAAATATTTGGCCCAATGCATAGAATGCCAACAGTTAGTGCTTAACATCACACTCCGTACCGGATTATCGCGACCTCTACCAATCCCGGAAAGGAAATGGGAGACCATCTCCATGGAATTTATCAATCGATTATCAACTTCAACCAGACGTAATGATGCCATTATGGTGGTGGTCGACAACCCGAAAGCAAGTCCGTCATTTCATTCCAACAATCGACCAAGGGTTTACAGATATTGCACACGTATTTATGAAAGAGGTGTTCCGACCGCATGGCACGCCGAGAGAGATAATATTCCATTGCAGACACTAAATTCACTTCCCACTTTTGGAAATCACTGATGATGGATTAGAGACCAAATTGTTGTTTAGCAATCGCTTCACCACCCTCAAACCGATGGACAACAGAAAGAGTAAATCAGATATTTGAAGATATGTTAAGGATGCATGTAATGCAATCAAACCAGAAAATGGGAAGACTACCGCCATTGGTAGAATTTGCCTACAACAACTTACTACATCCTTAAAGATGAGTCCCATCTTCGGTTCTCTATGGAAGACAATGTAAAACTCCAGTCAGCTGGATTAATCCCATAAACAAGATTTCTCTTGGACCCGACATGCTAAAAGAAATGGAAATGTGCTATGATTCAAATAAACAAAATCAAGATCGCCTTAACCTACGTTAAAAGCTATGTCGATCAAAAAGAGAACTCCCAGAGAGTTCCAAATGTGAGATCATGTATATCTCAATTAAGCCCAAAAGGAGTTCCCTGGTAATGAGCTTGTGCCAAATTAGCACCGTATTGTGGACCTTTTTGAGGTTCTAGACCGAGGGGATCAGAGTCATCGGCTAGCACTTCCTCCTTACGGTGCTAATAATGTTTTACATGTTTCCTTATTGAAGAAATATGTACATGATGCTAACTGGTATAATTCGAGTGGTCCGTGATCCGTGTGGAACCGAGGGAGAATTCCACTTAACCCCAATGCATATTGGGACGTATGTTCCAACTCCCGAACAAAACCATTTCATAGGTCAAGGTGCAAAGGAAACATTTTGGCCCGAGATGAGGCCATGGGAAATGGAGGATGCCATGAGACGTGCATATCCGATTTTGTTTACTTCCTCGTATACGTAATTCATAAGTTAGTAGCTAAGAACATCGAGACGCTGTTCCCTTTAGGAGGGAATTGTAACACCTTCGCTTCCGGATTGTAAACATAAATAACCGCCATGACTATGGGCAAAACTCATATATGAAATATGTCGCAGTCGGACCCGCAGAAGAGTGCGTCAACGAATAACAAATGATAGTTTGAATGTATTGCGTAATCCCGCTGAGAGGGGATGTGCAGAAAAGAGACCGACGATGGCTGGAAGGCACCAAAAGGTGGCTGCTAATCTCCATCGAATTAATACCCATTTGACCTAATCGCCCGAGAAATCAAAAGCTTTACTGGCCCCGAAAATTAAATGCTCGCAGACTAGTAGGCGGATGTCTTGATGAGGGATGGGAAGGTGAACCGCTTATCCGGTGAGGGACGCCAGCCCGATCAAGAAGGAGGGGAAATCGTGCTACACGCAACCCCGCGAGAGGATAAAGCCGCATATCGAACGATTGATCTAAAGGTGACGCAGGGGAAACTCGGCAATTTTCACGCGAGAGTGAGGATCGCAGGAGGGAGGATTGCAACCTTCGCCCGGCACCGGCGTATTGGAGAGACGCAGCCTCGCAGAGCATCAGGGTCTACCTTGGGGTGGCTAGTGGTAAATCCTTTCGAAATCGCTGAGCCTACAGTTGGGCGGAAACAAGCACCCCTCCCAGCAATTCCATTACGAACTTACTCGATAAGGTTTTACCACCGCGATCGGAATATGTTGTCATATATGTTCATAGACTTGTAGAATTGTACATGTTTTCCTGTGTAGGATGTATGTGTATTAATTGATGAATAAGAAGTAGATATTAGTTCATAGAACCGTGAAATTGTAAAGGATTTGCAAAGATGAGAGTTTATGCTATGTTTGATATGAACAAGTTGATATATGCTTAACACCAAGGATATCATGCACGAATTACGTCAATAAACCGAAGCTAACCATGCCCAGCCAGCTTCTGGAGAGTTGGTCCTTAATCAAGCCCCGCGGAATGACCCGCAGAAGATCTCGTCAAGGTAGATTCCTCCGCGGAAAGGTTCTGAACCCGTGAGTGAGGACTCGAGCCAGAGGCCTTTATTAACCCTTGAGGAGGAACGGCCCCATGTGGTGGGTCCCATTGACAATAGTGTTATGCGACAAATAAGTTGATGGGTGAGATCTTGTCGGAAGATCTGTGGTTATTCACGACCTTTAGATTGCCGAAAGTAACGCAGGCGAATCTTCACGCTTTGAGAGCCGCTGGAGGCTGAAGACCGAAGAACATGGAGAAGTCTCCATGAGTCGAGGGACAAAGTCAGAGAGGCGCTCCTTTGTAAGCATCTCAGAACAGCGCCCGGAGAGTTTCAACCAAAGAAAGCTAGAGCTCGAGGATTCTCGCGTAAGAGAATCGACACAGACTCCAAAGAAATCTCGAATCTCCGAGACCGTCCGACAGGACGAAGCGCTGGCGCCGGAGATAGCCCGTGGAGTTCGTGTGTGGGGAAAACCACCGTCCATCGGACTTCTGGTTTCGTGACCGGGATTGATGGCGGTGAGAGTTCTACACTGCGGAAATCGCTGAAGTCATGACCGACTAACCGAACCGACGATCGTGACGGTGGATATCGCGGGCATCGCATCCCGTGATATCGGGTTCGGCTGCCTCGGACGCTTTCCCACGGGAAGGGTAAGGTTCACACTTGAAATCGCGACCACCCATTCTGCTAACGAAAGTCAGCCACCATCTGGGGACACGTGGCTAAGGATCCCAGGAGCTCCGATTCGGGTTGGGCAAGGTCCGACCTTGTGCACCAGAACTGCTGGGATTTCCGAATCGCGATTTCCGACAAATGAAAGGGAGGACAGTGGCACGACTTCTGGTTTCGCCCGAAGAGCTCCGGTTCTCGACGCTAAAAGAGTCATGCACGGATTCGCAATCCATGAAACTCCGGCGATTACGTAGGGACCGCTGATCACGTGAACATGCAGCTATTACCTGTTCGGTCTGGATTCACCGTAAGAATCATGACATTTTATGCTACCGATTCCGATGAGAAAATTCGCTAGAAGAAAGTGTTGACCCGCTGACCACTCCGGATCGGGATTGGTTGTGTATGAATTCAGGTTCGGGTTAATCGCTAACTCCCGAAAGTCGCTTATCCGGACCCTTTAGGAAGGAAATAACCGGCGGATCTGAGGAGATTCTTTCATAGGATCCCCGGGCCCATATTGATCGTTAGATGAGGGAACAAGACGCTACCTTAAAATAGGACATGGTTATGCTTTAGGATAAGCGAGGAGCAGATCTGGACGGCCGTAATCCACCCACCCGTGATCTATGATTGATTCCACCCCGAGCCCTCATCGCTCTCGGGCCTTTAAAGGTGGGGGTCCCAATTGACGTGCAACTCTAACGGTTGATCAAGTCAACATGATCAACGACGCCACACTATTCCAGACCCCTCCCATTCTCGCCGGGCTTTAGTGGGGGTCCGAATAGTGTGGCGGTAGCGGCCCTCCGGCCGTATTACCATCGCGGTCAGCGTCCCTCACCTGTACTACACCCAAAGGCGTGACGAGGCTTGTTCCCATTGGCAAATCTCTATCCCTTATGAGGTTTATTCCCACACATCCACACTGTGGGAACCATCCTTATGGGATGCACGCGAACCCTGGCCTGCCTGACCAAGTATCAGGAATATGTAGATATTACAAGAACCCGTGAAAAGTAATACAAAGGATTCTACGTTCAAATTGAACAGTGATATAACCCTCGATCACGTGGGACGGAGAAGGAGCCAGCTTACACCGGGCCTCCATGGTTATTTAGGGATCCGAACCTAATGAGACCAAGAAAAATTTGATTTCCTTTTAGTGGGTGTGTTACATATCATGTTCCTCTTTATGCCATCCTCGCTTGAGTCGATGGTGGTTATGACTTGATTTTGAAGCAATTTTAGGTAGCCTCTTGTCTTCCATGTTGTTTAATTTGTTCTTATACATTAGGTATCTAGTCATAGCCATGCTCTCAATGGGGGAGAGGTTTGTTTCTACGAGGATGATGGGATAGGGCGTATTTCCTTTAATTTTGAGATTATAGGCTATAAAATTCTTTTGTATTTGCTCTATCTTTCTCCACGATTCACGAGAGATACTACAGCCCCAGACCTCACATCCATAAAGAATAACAGGTGTAACAAGAGTCTCAAAGAGGAGTTTCTTCTTATCCCAACTCCAAAGATCAACTGATTTACAATTGTTTTCAAGCCCATAAAAAACTTTCCATCCCCCAATAATCCTTTTCTCAATGCTATAATTCCAATTGAACTTGTGGTGAATATCAATTCCAAGTTATTTGTATGAAGTTACTTCCTCCAAGTTGTTGTTCTCATATACAAAGGTATCATAAGAGATCTTATTGGATTTAATAATCTAACATGACCTTAGTCTTATCAGTATTAACAGTCATACCCATATTGGAGCAAAAATCCTTGAGGATTCTTAGTTGGTTTTTAAGATCATGGGGACTCCTTGCCATAAGAACGATATCATTGGCATAAATAAGAAGATTGATGACTATACCAGTGAGAGTAGGGCTGACACAACCTGTTTTTTCCAAGCATTCTTCTAACTTATCAATGTATATGCCAAAAAGGGTAGGGGACAAGGGACAACCTTATTTGACTTTGATATTGCAGTTAATCTCTTTTGACCAGCCCTTAGTGTTTTTAAACTTAGAAATAGCGTTCTCATACATCCTTATTGTAGCAGCGCTCAACTTGAGAGGCACTTTTATCTCTTCCAACCTATTCCAAAGGTTTTTCCTAGGAACCATGTCAAAAGCTTTTCTAAAGTCAAAAAAACAACAAAAAAGATTGGTTTTAGTATTGCGGAACTCCTCTGCAATGATCCTAAAGGTAACAAGATGGTCCACAGTTCAATGATATCTCCTAAACCCAGCCCGACCTTTATCTCTTTTACCGTGAATTTCTAGCCAAACGCTAATCTTCTTTTCCAAAATAATTCCATAAAGCTTGGCTAAAATCACGCTAATCATAATGGTCCTATAATTAGAGGGAATGTTTTTATCCCCATTTTTAAAAATAGGAACAATGAGGATTTGTGTCCAGGGTTTAGGGAAGTCGTTCTTGACTGTTAAATTGAAGAGCTTGTGTATGTGAGGAATAAGGATTGACCCTCCGATTTTAAAAATTTCAACTTGGTAGCCTTCAATTCCTTAGCTTTCCCATTTGAGAGCTGCTTAACCCTGAAATCTATGTCATCTAAAGAAAAAACTTCTTCCTTTGTAGGGACAATAGGAATGGTGTCCATGGCATTAGGGAACTCATAAAGACTTTTAAGGTAGGAATTCCATTTTGTTAAGGGAATTCTATTATTTTTTTTAGTATTGTGTTTTAGAATTTAGCTCCATAACTTCTTAGGATCCAACTTGTATAGTTGTGAAAGTTGCTCTTGCCTTTTATTGATATAGTATCTTTTTTTGTGTATGCGAGGAATAAGGATTGGCCCTCCAATTTTATAAATTTCAGCTTGGTAGCCTTCAATGTCCTTAGCTTTCCCATTTGCGAGCTGCTTAACCCCAAACTCTATGTCATCTGAAGAAAAAAATTATTCCTTTGTAGGGACAATATGAATGGTGTCCATGGTATTAGGGAACTCGTAAAGACTTTTAAGGTAGGAATTCCAGTCTGTTAAGGGAATTCTATTATTTTTTTTAGTATTGCGTTTAAGAATTTGGCTCCAAAACTTCTTAGGATCCAACTTGTATAGTTGTGAAAGTTGCTCTTGCCTTTTATTGATATAGTATCTTTTTTTCCTTTTAATTAGGGCTTTGTACATATTGATCTTATCGAGTTTTAAGGGCTCATTAGAAGCATCCCTAATGGATTTCCTAGCAATTTTACATTCTTTATCATACCAAAGGTTGGTTGTTCTATTATTGTTTTTATGGGACACCTCAAAAGAGAACTTGTTAATAGAAGTGGAAATAATAGTTGTAAAATTATGATAGAGTTCTTCAATGTTGTCCTTATAAGTTAGGAGGTTTAATTTACTATTTAAATCCTTTAATAAAATGCCAACTTTACTTTTGTCAAAGCGCAAATTCCTTTGATTATCATAATTCTATTCAATGGTGTATTGATTAGTGTATTAATATTAATGAAATAATTTATATACATTATTTCATTAATATTAATACACTAATCAAGTAATTAATTAATAATACATTATTATAGTATTAATATATTGATACATTAATTGAAAATGATCGTGGTTGAGTATGGATGCCCATTAACATGTTTAACTTTGGTAGACCTTGGTTGACTTTGGGAAGGAAAGGTTCACTATGGTTGACATGGTTAATTATGGTTTTTTAAGGAAAGAAATCACACTATGGTTGACATGGTTAATTATGGTTCACCTCATGACCATGGTTAACTTCTATAGACCTTCATCATGCTGTATGGTTGACCATGACCAAGGTTGAATGTGGTTGACCATGGTTGACAATGGTTAGCCATGTTTCACATTTGTTGTGCATAAATGACCATGTTTGACCATGACCTTGGTTGACCATGACTATGAATGACATCAATACATTAATTCATATTTTAATGTATTAATTAATTAATATAATAATACATTATTAACTAATACATTACTAAAGTATTAATACTTTAAAACATTAATAAAATATTAATTCACTAATACAATAATACTATATTATTAGAGTATTAATACATTAATAATGTAATGTATTAATTAATTATATAATATTAATTAATATATTGTTAAAGTATTAATAAACTAATAGAGTAATACATAAATAATACATTGATAAATACATTATTAAAGTATTGATACATTAATACATTAATTGTCAATGATGATCGTTGATTATGGTTGACCATGACCATGGATAATTATGGTTGAACATGACAATAGTTAATTGTGGTTGACCTTGGATTACCATGATCATGGTTAAAGGTGGTTGACCATAACGATGCTTAACTTTAGTAGACCTTCACTATGGTTGACCAGACATTGCGGCGATGAGGTTATGCTCTTCACTTTGCAACAACGAGGTTATGTTCCTCACATTGCGACAATATGGGCATGCTCGTCACATTGGAACGACGAGACTATGTTTGTCACATTGTGACGATAAAGCTATGTTCATCACATTGTGACGTTACTATGTTTGTCAAAATGTGATGCTACTATTTTCATCACATTGTGACAATATGGCTATGTTCGTCACATTGCGACAATTGGGCTATGTTCGTCACATTTCTATGATAGGGATATGTTTGTGACATTGCAATGTTACAATGTTTTCTAGATTGTGATGCTACCATGCTTGTCAAATTGCAACATTAATATGTTCCTTATGTTGCAACATCTAGTTTTGTTCGTCAGATGGCAACGTTGAGTTATGTTTTTCACATTAAAAGGTTCGTTTATGTTTGACATGTTTTGAAAAGGAAGTTTTGTCCAAGCTTTTTCAAAAAATCTAACAAAGTGTTTCATTTCTCACAAAGATAGGAACTTTGAACGAATGTTATTTATTACATAGAAGGAAACTTAGAATCATACTTGTTTTAAGTAAATTGATCACAAATCATCTTTAACTTTACATATCATGGTTTATACTTGTTCTAAAGACATTGACAACAAATAAACTTGATTATGGTTTTCCCATGCTTGACTATGGTTTTCCATGGTTGACTAAGTTTAATCATGGTTGAGCTTGATGTGGACCAAAGTTTAGTATGGTTGGTCATGGTTCACCTTCACTATGGTTCACTATGGTTGACCATGGTTGACTATGCATGACCATGCCCATAGATTAATTTCATAGACAATGTGGAGTGGATTATGCTGGACCACGTTGATTATGTTTACCCATGGTTTAGGTTAGTCACATTATGACTGTGGGTGTGGGTTAATTTTGTCACATTACGACATCGAGAAATGGTCATGTCATGCAATGTTCGGCTATGTTTGTCACATTGAAATATTGAGTTGCATACATCATATTAAAAGAAAGGGTTATATTCGACACATTGCGACATTTGGAAATGTTTCTCACATTATGATGTCAATATATTTATGTCACATTGCGACAATGAGGTTATGTTCATCACATAGGGACAGCAAGGCTATGTTCATCACATTGGGAGGATAGGGCTATGTTCGTCACATTGCAATGACATGACCATGTTCATCATATTGCGACGTTATTATGTTTGTCATTATGTGATGCTATTATGTTCAACAGATTGTGACAATATGGTTATGTTTGTCACATTGCAACGACTCGGATTTTTTCATCACATTGCAATGACAAGGCTATGTTTTTAACATTGCAATGTTACTATGATTTTCAGATTATGACTCTACTATGTTCGTCATATTACAACATTACTATGTTCCTCATGTTGAAACATTTGAGTAAACCACAGATTGCGGCGATGAGGAAATGTTCATCATATTGCAACGATGAGGATATGTTCATCACATTGCGAAAATACGGCTATGTTCATCACATTGCGATGATAGGGCTATGTTCGTCACATTGCGATGTTACTATGTTTGTCAGAATGTGACACTACTATGTTTGTCACATTGCGACAATATGTTTATTTTCGTCACATTGCGACAGATGGGATATGTTGATGACATTGCGATGACAAGGCTATGTTTTTAACATTGCAATGTTATTATGATTGTCAACTTATGACTCTACTATGTTTGTCATATCGCAACATTACTATGTTTGTCATGTTGAAACATTTGAGTAAACCAAACATTGCGGCGATGAGGATATGTTCATCGCATTGCAACAACGAGGATATGTTCATCACATTGCGAAAATATGGGCATGTTTATCACATTGTAATGATGGGGCTATGTTTGTCACATTGCGATGATAGGGTTATGTTCACCACATTGTGACGTTACTATGTTTGTCAGAATGTGATGCTACTATGTTCATCACACTGCAATGATATGGCTATGTTCGTCACATTGTGACAAATGGGATATGTTTGTGACATTGCGATGACAAGGATACGTTTGGGACATAGTGATGTTAGTATTTTTGCTAGATTATGACACTACTATGCTTGTCAAATTGCAAGATTACTATGTTCCTCATGTTGCAACATTTAGTTTTTCTTGTGAAATGGCAACGTCGAGTTATTTTTTCACATGACAAGGTTGCTTTATGTTTGACATGTTTTGAAAAGGAAGTTTTGTCCAAGTTTTTTCAAAAAAAATTACAAAGTATGGGCATGTTCATCACATTGCAATGACGAGGGTATGTTTTTCACATTGTGATGAAAGGGCTATATTCGTCACATTGCGACGTTACTATGTTTGTCATAATGTGACACTGCTAGGTTTGTCAGATTGCGACAATATGATGATGTTCGTCACATTGCGACAGATGGTATATGTTCATGACATTGGAATTACAGGGCTATGTTTGTGACATTGTGATGTTACTATGTTTTCTAGATTGTGACACTACTATGCTTGTCAAAATGCAAGATTATTGTGTTCATCATGCTGCAACATTTGGTTTTTCTCATGAAATGGCAACATCGAGTTATTTTTTTCACATAACAATGTTTCTTTATGTTTGACATGTTTTGAAAAGGAAGTTTTGTCCAAGTTTTTTCAAACAATATTACAAGGTGTTTCCTTTCTCACAAAGATAGGAACTTTGAACTGATCTGATGTATTACATAGAATGAAACTTAGAATCATACTTATTCTAAGGACATTGATAGAAAATCATCTTTAACTTTACAGATCATGATTTTTACTTGTTCTAAAGACATTGATAGAAAATAAACTTGACTATGGTTTTCCCATGCTTGAGTATGATTTTCCATGGTTGACTAAGGTTAACCATGGTTGATCTTGAAGTGGACCAAAGTTTAGTATTGTTCTAATATGACGCTAACACTAATCATAATAACCCCAATAACCCTAACCATAATAACCATAGCCCTAAGTGCATTGACCTTAATATATTCTTAATACATTATTGTTGACATGGTTAATTATTAATATTAATTAATAATTATTGTATATAGGGTATGTATGTATAATATACATACATACCCTTAAGGTACCCCTTTTATAATATAGTTAATAAGTATATTAATAACTAATACCCCTATATTAATTATGACCATTGTTAATATCCATTAATAATATTATTAATAATCATTAATATAATAAATTGCCCATATTACATTAACATTTAATATTAATAATATAATATATAATCACTTCTTAATACAATAATGTATTATTAGTAACCCTAATACAAATTATAATAGAAATAAATCTATCTTATTCTATTGAGGATTGGTGAGACAAATGAATGGCCCACATTACATTAACCCCTAATGTGGACCCATAGTACACAGGTTTCTACTCTCATAAAGAAAGAAAAAAAAACATGAAAAAAAAACCTTATAACCAAAAAATCCTCTACCTCAATTTAGTGGAAAATATTATCGTTGATCTTAATACAAACTCTAATGCACTCACCACCACATACATTTCTACAATTAATTTTTGAATTCATTTTTTATTCAAAATTAAAGGATTAATGGTAGCACACACTTAATTTTAGAATTCAGTTTTTATTTAAAATTAAAGGATTAATGTTAAAATTTGTTTTTCTTAAAAGTGACTACTTTCATATCTTCTTTATAACTCATCAAAATATATTTAAAAACTTGAAAACTATTTTATTAGAAATATTTCTCACCTTCACATACACTTTTGTAATTAATTTTAGAATTAATTTTTTATCAAAATAAAAAGATTAATATTAATTTTTTTTTTTTTTATCTTCTTTATAAATAATGAAAATATATTAAAAACTTCAAAACTATTTTATTATAATTTTTTTGTTTTTGTTTTTAATAATAATAAAATTAGAAAACTCTAATTTTTTATTGGATTGAAATTATAACATTTAGTTTTATAACAAATTTTTTCTAATTATTAACAATATTAATTTTATTAATAATATGAAAGTTTATATTTCTCAATCATTAGAAAATTCTAATAAATTTTTTTATAATTGTATTGTCATTATATTTCTTCCTTACCATGAAATTGCAGCTTATGTACCAGTTTTCACCAACTAATAATTATTTATTCTCGTGGAAATACATTTGGTATTGATGTAACGAGGACAATTGATCTACGTGGACCTCTTGGTTCCCAGTCCCGAGCTCTTGTGGACTATTTGGAGGCCATTGAAGGTGTTGAGAAAATCACACTGTATACAACCTTGCTACATGGATGTTGGAAGTAACATCAATCAATTCGGTAATTAGTCTTGGAGTAGATTTTGTAAAAATCTATTGAATCATTATTTGTTTTATAACCCTGCTACATGGATGTTGGAAGTAACATCAATCAATTCAGTAATTCGTCTTGGAGTAGATTTTGCAGAAATCTATCGAATCATTATTTGTTTTATATGTATGTGTGGGGGTGGTCTTTTTTAATTATTCAAAACAGAACAAAGATAAACGATATTGATTTATGAGTAGACTTCCAAGGATTTGAGCTTCGAAACCTTGGCTTGTCTATGAAAGCAAACATTGGTTTTATTGGCGAAATCCTCAGTACAACAACGTTCCATTCTTATTCACCCTTAAATATAATACAATACTTGTTTTTAATAATAAATATAGTACATTGAAATTGAAGTTTACTAAATATAGTACAAACATTTACAATCTATTTTTTTTTAATATATCATTTTAGTAAATTATTTAATATTCTAATTTTATATTACTAATGCAATGTGTTTTCATCCTTGCCCTAATCTTAATAATCATTACTAATACAATGTATTTTCATCATTACCTTAACTCTAATAATCATTAATCATAATAATCATTAAAAAAAAATTGTCTTTGTTGTTTCCAAAGTCACCCTAAGTAAACTTCAATTTCCAGTCGATTTCAATTTTCTTGGTTGAGTTTAGGCCTACGTCTTCAATTTTCTGCTTCGAGAATTGGTTTGACATTCCGCAAACTTTGGCATTACACATTATAGGTTAATTTAGAATGCTTACTGTCGGGTCTGAGTTTGGTATATTCATTTGAACATGGTTGGTATATTATAGGGCGTTCTTACCTTAAAAATGGATGCATTTTCTTCAGGACTGTTGATTTCAATTTCAAGTCCCTGTGCCAGGTCTATACTTTACCTGTCAATACTAAAATCCCCTTAGCTTATGCATGCAAATAAAAATTTAATCAATAAATCATATAAACTAAATCTTAATCCAAATTCTTAAAAACCTAAAATTTAAATTTCAAAAACTTAATTTAAATTCTAAAAAACCTAAAATCTAAATTTCAAAAAATATGATGGTAGCTTAACCAATGATGTGTTAATTGAAAGGAAGGCCAAAAGAATGCATCCAGCTTAACCATGGATGCTTTGATTGAAATGTGAGTTAATTGAAAGGCAGGCCAAACGTGCATCCAACCAGCTTAACCAGGGATGCGTTAATTGAAAGGTAGACAAAAGTTAATATTTTATACATTAAAATTTGCTAAAGAGTTAAATGTGACAATTAGTGGTAAGGGCAGTAATTTTTTAATCTTATTAAGTAAATGTGAAAAATTAAACAAAGAAAAAGTATGTATTCATAAATGCAAGGATGTTATGAAATTAAATCTCATTCATTAATTTGGAGCGATGACCAAGAATATGCCAACATCTCTAATTGTTAAGCCTAAGATAGGAATTTGTAATTAAAAGATTCATTAAATCATCAATTCCAATAGAAAAGACATTCCAATAGAAAGAACACTAAATATAAAAATAAAAATAAAAATAATATTATAAAAAT
>SNQJ01S0001341.1:106131-118671 GCA_010110895.2 Picea sitchensis
TGGTGGTTTATCGATTGGTGTCTTGCGGGCTCCTCCCTCGTGGCTCTAATGGTGAGCTTAGGTACTGGTCATCGGTGACCAACTCTAACTCTTCGGTGATATGCTTTGTATTCTTGCGATTATTGTGTATCATTATTTCTGTTTATATCATTTGCTTGGTATTCGTACGACCTTACAGCTAACATCGCCGATTTTTTTTTTTTTCTGTTGCATTCAGGGTGGTGAACGTAATATTCTTAATCATGAGGAGACCCATTCAGAAGTTTAATACACTCAATAATCTTAACAGGGTGCAGTTTCAAATCCCCCCGCTTGTAGAGGAGGCAAATGCCGACTTCCAGGGGAAGGTCAACCTCTCTTTTATTCTTTGAATTATCATTGCCTCCATTTTGCGCATTATTTCCAGTGCAAAGGAAAGGCTCCTATGTGGGTTTGTCCTCTACGTGGCGCTTAGTTGTGTGTTGACATGTGGTTGTGTTATTGTTTTGTATTTATGTGATGTGTTGGCCAACAACTCGTGGACTTGGATGCTTAGTTTAATCCTTATTGAATTCGAGCCTTCCTCTCTGATCTCCTCGATGTAGTGGAGTCGTCCAAGGATCCCATTGCCAACATATTTCAACACTTCCCTGCATGAAACCCTAAAGCTTACTAGGGTTTATGTCCACTGTGTAGAGGCCGAATTTATGTCGAGGTGCTTCAGAGGATAGTATCGTTGAACTTGAGAGTGCACAGAAAGTGAAAACGATGGAACTGATGAGCTGCATCAACAATCTAATCTAAATCTCATTTAGGCACGCAGGTGCTCTGTATTTATTTTTTGTTTTGCTGGAACCATAATCTCCAAAGGGAGTCTATAATCCATCCACGGGGGAATTTACTGTCTGCACGAGCCTCCATATGAAGCCACCACAACAATACATTGCGACCACATCTACCAATAGGCTCCACACAGGAATCATCTTTCAACATAGATAAAGGACTCTACACTACCTGACCATCCGCGGTCCAATCATCCCAGTCTCGAACTCCAAGTTGGTTTATCGTTATCCTTCCAAACCAGTCTTGCATTAAGTGCAAAGCCCGCCCACTCTAGTCTCCTTGGCAATATAGTGGCCCCATCACCAATAAATATAGCACTCTGCTTGGCATATGGAATGGAATTAAAAGTATGCTAACCAACTAAACGACCTGAGGAATTTTTATTTATTGTTTTACTTCTTTTACTATCAATTCTTTATTTTCTTTATTTTTGCTTGCATTTTTATCTTCTTTTATTTTTTTATATGTTTTACTTCTTTTATTTCTTCTCTCTTCTTTATCAACTGGTTTTTTTTTTTAATCCTTCACTTTCCAGTTTCATTTCCTCAGTTGCTTGCATCCGTAATATCTTTGAGTGACCACAATAAGAAAGAATGCCAACAGACAGTGCACCCATCCATTTCACAGACTGTATCTTATCAAAAGCTCTAAATTATGAGTATTGTTGTCATCAATGAACATAACAACACCATCCAGTTTCAGCTCCCTCACAACTCTCTCTTTACCTTATATATATATATATATATATATATATATATAGTTTATTCATATATAGTTATCTGTTTAGAAAATCGTGAGCAAAATTGATATATATTCAATGTGTTAAAAACAAGTGTTAAAATTGATTTATTTGAAGCGAGTGTTAAAATTGATTTAACACTTTCAAATTATATAATATTACACTGTTTCATTTTCAATGTGCATAATGTTTATATGTATATAGATCTGTTTATATATAAATAAAATAATTATGTGCTTGGCTTGCAGGTTAGGTGGAGCTGGAGCTGGAGCTTGGCCCTCAGGCCCGGATTTACAAGTTTTCCTTAAATATATTATTTATACCTCTAGTTTTTTTTTTTTTATGTTTATATCACCCTTTTTAAGGATTTTACCTATATATGCTAACAAGTTTTAAAGTCTTAGGGGGGGTTTCAGGTAGGTTTTCAGGGTTGTTTGATTGACACAAAACATAGCTTTCAGTCAAGAGTCAAGAGGATGGGTGGGTAGGTAGGCCCTTAGCTCCAGATTTTAAACCAAGGCTCTGATACCATGTGTAAGGCCTCTTCCTATAGAGCCTTATAAAACATAAATTAAATTAGAGAAATGTTATCCTAACATCTTCACAATTTCATAACCGACATATAACCATTCATCTGAATTAAATTTTATGAGAAGATCATAATAAATTATATAACACAACAGAAAATGAAAATACATACCTCTAATTGATGCTATCATTGTTCTGCAACTCTACCTGATGTTCTGCTTGATGCACTGCCTTAAAGCTGAATCCTAACCACTTGACCCGATGGGAGTAGCCTTTTCGACTCCCTAGCTCTAGGATTTCATGAGGATTCTTGGCCCCCGAGCCCAATATTCCCAGCAACAGGTGCTCCCTTGTAACAGTCCTACCACAATATTCTCTAGCCAAAACCCGTAATAAAGTCTTCTAATCTCCCCCCAAAATATCCCTTCTAAATGCCCCAATACAGTATCCTAATATGAAAATAATGCTCCCTACAAAAATTCCCCTTCTCCCGAGTGTTTTCACCCCTATATCCTCCTTTTCCTCTCTTCCTCATTCACCACCCTCTTCCTTTCATTAAGGCTCACCCACCTTATCCCTCCATTCAATGCCAACCACCTTATCCCTCCATTTCAATGCCAACCACCTCTCATCCACACTTCTTAATGGTTCCATCATTCATTATGTTAAGTTTTTATTTAATAAATCAAAATTATTAAACTTAAATTTATTAATCAAATATTTAATGGGTTAATTAATCAATTAATTAATTAATTAACATACATTAGGACAATTAATAGTCAGGAGAATTAGTGGTAATTAATTAGACTTAATATGCTTTAAACAATTATTTAACTATGGTTAATTATTTAATTAGGGTTGTTACAAATAAATATTGGTTTTCCTTCATTTTTAATGATATTCTTTCCTTTGAAGACATACCAATAGGAAATTGACCAGAATTCAGATAAAAGATTATGTTTTTGTACTAGTCTAATGTTGACAATGTTGACTCTGATGAAATGGTTGTTTCCATTTACTGCATCAATTCTTGTCATTAACTTTGCATAATCCTTTTCCTTTAACTACTTTTAAAGGCTTAATCTCAATATATCATATTCTTGAATCTTGTCGAGCCAAATTTTCCATTTTCCTTCTCTAAGTTTTTTATTTAGCAACATTTTTATTGGAGATGTTGGGACATAAGCTATAACATGATATTATAAAATGTATGTCCTGAATTTTGATACTGCTTTGACCAAAGAGAGGGCTTTATTTTCTATCTCAGAATATCTTAGTTCATAATTGTGCAATGTCTTGCTCATGAGACTGATTGGTAATTCTTCCCCTTTAAAATTCATTCGAGACAATATGAAGGAAATGGTTTCTTCTACAACAAAATAACATAATATAACTCTTTATCAAAATTTGGGCTAACAAGAACTGGAGCAGTAGTAATTGTATGCTTTATTTTTGTAAATTTTGCTTGAATTTCCACGAGTCCATTCAAATTTAAGTCTTTTTCAACAATATATTGATTGGCTTAACAGTTGTTGCATAATCTCAGACAACTATCCTTACAAGTTTATTTTCCAAAGAAATATTAGACTCCCATTTTTTTATGTTGGAGGATTCAGATCATTAATAGCCTTGATTCTTTCTAGATCAATATATATATCCTTCCCTACTCACTATATGTCCCAAGTGTCTTCCTTCTGATACTACAAACAAAAATTTCTTAGGACTCAAAGATATACCATACAATTTGCAATGTTAAAAAACTACTCTTAAGTGTTTGATATGTTCTTCTCTTAATTTGGAATGAATAGTAAAATCATCTTGTGTCGACCATAAATTTTCCAATCAAACATTTAAAGGCATGATCCATTGTCCTTTGGAAAGTTTATCCAACATTGTTCAATCCAAAAGTCTGACATAAATCCTTATGTCTCATATAGTTGTAACCAAAATCATTCTTTTGGTATGTCTTCTTCATCCAGTAACAGTTATATCTAGGAAAACCATCAAGCATGGACATTAAAGTCAAACCAACAACTTGTTGCAACAACATCTCCATATTTGGGAGTGGATAAGAATTATTTTATGTTTCTTTGTTTGTATCTTGAATTCAACACAAATGAATCTCCCCACTCTTTATGACTATGATAGGATTTGAGAGCCACTATGAATGTATGATCGGAAAAATTATCCCGACCTTCCTTAACTTTTCCAATTCTAATTTTACTAGAGGCTTTAGCTTCAAATTAATCATTCTCAATATTTTCTTGACAAACTTCACTCCTTATTTAAATTGGTATGATATCTTGAAAATGGACTTGTCATATTCCTTCCACATATCATTAGGATAAGAAAAAATTTCATAAAATTCTTTGAACAAAGCAATATATTGATCAACTTCTTCCTTGGTACAAATAGTACCAAGATTTATATATTTGATAATATCATGAGTACCAAAATTTATCTTTTATGTAGCTTTCACTTTTCAGACATATTTTTCTTCCTTTGGGTCAAGTATTTTCATTTCATCATATCTTGTAAAAAGAGATTCCAAACTAACACAATCTTTAGAAAAAAAATGCAACACTCTGATCACCAAGCTCTTTGGGAGAATCATTTGAAATTATTGAATCATGATATGTGAGGAAATCTGCAATATGTTCATTGTTTTCAAAGACTTGCAAATAGTCTTGATTGTCATATATTGAAATCATGCCTTCTAATTAATTAAAACTAACTGTTTTAATAAATATTAAAATGTATAGAAAATATTATACAATGTTTCACAATTTTATACATGTAAAATAATGTTTTATATTATATATATATATATATATATAGATATAGATATAGATATAGATATGAATATAGATATGAATATATGGAAATATAGATATAGATATATAATTTTGAAATTATATAATAACATCAACATAAAGTAATCTTGAAATATCTCAATATAAAAAGATTCACAATCACAAATATCATGAGATAAGTGTAGGTTTTTCATGTTTGATATTGAAGAAAGTTTTCATTTCCACTCCTTTTTATAGGGCACTAAAATGTAAAGTCACAAATATCATGAGTTAAGTATGAGTTTTTCATGTTGGGTGATGCAGGAACATCGCCATCAACATTCAATGAGACCAAGTGGAGGACAACTCAACATCCAACGCACACTTTCAAAGTAGTTTGGATTCCAAGGAGAGTGTGTCACTTTAATATTTTGAGGAGTATTGTAATTAAAGGCTCGTAAGATTTTGAGGCACAAGCCATTGTATGATATTGTGAGAGATTGTAATTTGTTAAATTCTTAAGGGGTTGTACATATATTGAACATCGACTCATATCTATATTGTAAATGCTCATTTATTTGTAATAAGCTTAGTGGTAGAATGATTTAATTATGATGAAAGCACTAGATTGAGTCGGAATGAAGGCTTGAGAAGCCCCTCCATGTATAAATACATATAATCTATTCCCAAAAGGGTTGTTGAAGGTTGTTATTATTATTTATTTGAGAATTATTGTTGTTATTGTTGTTGAAAGAGAGGAGCTGAAGAGTTGTTGGAACTCTTGTAAATGTTTGTTGAATGAATATAATAGAACAAGGGTACTTCCAGATCTCTGTACATGTTTACCTTTGAGTAATTGGGTAATGTTATGTTATCTATTTCTCTTTGTTTATATGCATATGTGTGTATTTCATGGTGAATGAATGAAAGAACTTATATTGAAGTGTTAAATAAGTTTCAATTGTTTCTCTTCTAAAATCCGGGTGCAAGGAGTGCACAATTGTACAGTTGAAGTGCAGAGAGTGCACAATTCTTCAAGCTCAATAACTGAGGAGAGATAGAAGTGAATTTAAACGTAAGGAGTGTGAAGGCAGAGTCATTTTCAGACTCAATAACTCAGGAGAGATAGAGTGAATTTCGTAGAGTGAGTGCAAGGAGTGCACATATACTCATTTGAGTATAAAATCTCGAAGGATAGACCCATGCAAGGTGTGCACAGGGCCAACACTTAGAAAAGTGTTGAAAAGGTTCAGAGGAGAGCAAGCGCAAGGAGTGAGGGGAGATTTTTCTAAGTCTCAAGCTCATGAGAAGTAGCACAAAGAATGCGCCAGAGCATAAGTCCTTTAAAGTTGATAAATCTCAGGAAGGATAGCAAGATTTATCTCTTGAAAGGAAGAATCTCTTTTGTTCGAGGTTGAGCGGATGAGAGCCACCCAGGGAGGAGTCAGAGCTTTCATAGTCCTCAAATATGAGAAAGGAGCACGGTCATTAACATTCTAAGTCCTTTAGACTTCGCTACTCCAAAAGTTTTTAGGTGTGTGTTGCGGAGAGGGAAAATGTCCCGAAGCCCGGAGTGCATATTTGTCGTTGGATACAAGTACATGTGTCTGCAAATCGAGCGTGTTCGAAATTTCTCCGCTTCAGAGAATTTGAAGCATTACTACGAGGGAGAGAAAAAATCCTGAAGATCTGAAGACCAGAGCATATTCTGGCCACTGGCGCCAGGAACACATGTCAACAAATAGAAACTATTCAGAGTTCAGTACTCTGGAAGATCTGGGATGTAACTTGGTTAGGGTCAAAAATTCCTGAAGGCTCGAAGGTCCGAGCCCATCTCAACCGTCCATTAGTGAGGACATGTGGACCATTAATCAAATATCTTCATGTGTTCAGAGTTCAGTAGATCAGAAGGAAGTGTAGTTAAAGGTGTGAAAATCTTTGAATCCCAAAGCCAGGAGAAAATGTAGGTTGTTGATGTGAGGTGAGTGCCAGTCATCTGATCCACAAGTTCGTAGTTCACGAGTTCAAAGATATTGTGTGTTGGAGTGGGTAAAACTCTCGAAGCCCGGAGTCCCAAAAACTACGTGAGCCATAGATCTTGATGCGTATTGTGAGTCGTTTATCCCCATCGTTGTTCGATTGTTCGTGAATTCAACATTTGGGAGAATTGTAACGTGTTGTTGGTAGAACTCTTGAAGCTCGGAGCTCCAAAGTACTGGATTTCCTGCAAGTTAAAGAGCTTAGCCCACGATTTTGGCCCAAGGTCACGTGGATTTCTCCATTGGAGTGATAAGACCCTCGTGAATGCAAATTTTCATGCAAGGAGAAGAAAAAAGACATGCAGTATATAATTTTGGGTGTTCAAAGAGGACCCAAGATCAAATTCATCTCCCTTATGTAAAGGATCCTAGATTGGGAGGTCGTGTGAGCCCCAGGAGTGGTGGGGGTTTGCATCATTGGGTAATGATGAAAGTTTGTGTTTCTGCTCTTTATTATAGAGTATTAAAATGTTGAATTTTAAATACAATAGTTGATGTAAAATTAATATTGAACCTTTTAATAGACGGATGAGGTGTTATAACAAACCCAACCCCTAAATATGCTTTCTAGGGGTGGGGCATCAAATTTTCGCTTTCCTTGGTTCATTTTCAGTCCCTTACTTAAGAAAAACCCTCTTAAAGGGCTTCCCTGAAAATTACATCTCTTACTGTGTGCTTGAACTGGCTAGTAGGTTCTTCCTCATGACCTCGGGATTAAAACTAGGAGCTATGAACCTACGTTAGCAAAGTTTTCGGCACTTCGTAAGTTCCCAGTCTTCAGGAGTTCCAAGAGTGTTGTCAAATTTCTCCAATCGCCGAACAACGAAGGAGATCGACGGTCTAGTTCTCCGCCAATATCATACAGTTGAGGGGGGCTTCAACGATCTACACATGATACACCTTTTTCCAAATCCCCAAAGTCCCAAAATATCGCCACATTTACTTGGTCTTTCGGCGATCGACGATCGGTGTTGGACCTCCCTTTATCGACCTATACTCAAACCTCTTGAATTCACGCCATTTGGCTTGGGCCTTTCGGAAATCGACGATTACGTCGATCATTCCTATGTTGTACCTCACCCTAAATCTTTCGAACTCCAAAGTTATCCAAACTCTCGAGGTCCCGAATACGTCACTAGCCACGTATGCTAGGTGGGCACCACTAGAGGTTGACATGCAGCGAGGATCAAAGATTGAAACATGTCCTTGATAAGGGGTGACACATGCCATACTCTAACAGGCGCAATGGGTATGTTGATCCTCCAAAACTAGGTGACACGTGGCACACATAATGCGGTTCCATGTTACCTTGGATGATGTCATCGAGCCACATCATCTTAAGCCAATAATTTTCTATCCCTTCGATCTTACGGTTAGTAGGATTCCACGTAGATCCCTACGGCTCTCGTTACTTTGTGGATCCAGGCTTCAGGGCTTACCAACTCCTATCGACGTAAATCCCCTGAAGTTAAGTCTCCAGACTCTCAAATCTGGCACCATGTGTCCTCTTTGACCAATGGTCAATATCCACTTCAGCACTCACGACTTCGGCAAGTTCATACTACGTAAAGTCTTAGATGGTTTCCTCTGGACTACAGGATCTTTTTCCATGTACCCCCTCATCCAACGATCCTAGTTCAACATCCAACACTTGACAAGGAGGAATAGGGGAAACGTGTCACTTCAAGATGCATTTTGAATTAGTAGGGTAGTCAAGGGTGGGTCCCTTAGATCGATGGCTCGAAAGGATCCCAAAGGATTCAAGGATCGACGATCCACGTTACTTCGATAATTCATCCTTTGGGAGTTCGGTGAGTGTGTCTCCCAACTTTCCTTCTGGACCATGCTAGATCTTTTGCCACATGTTCCTAGTGCCTACAACCAAGAATTACTCCAGCTGGTAGAGCTTCAGGAAAAAATCATGCATTCCTATATCACCGAATACCCGGACACCTGGATAATCATTTATCTGTGGACACGTGTCCCTCCATTTTCAACGGTCTATATTAAATCCATGACTCCAACATTCGTGTTTTTCAACACTAGACCATTCCAAATTTCCCAAATTAAGACTTCCTCAAAGCGCTTCACACCCCCCCTTCCTATGTCCAATCTAATGGATGAGAGTGATCCATACTAGATCCCTAGATTAATGGTCCTTATCGATTTGTGACTTTATCCTTCAGCTACTTTCGAGGATTGTGGAGTCACAAGTCTCGAAGTCCCAAAGACAAAATGTCTAGCTCCTTTCAGTCCAGTGTGTGGTTCCTAGGCCCTGGTCACATGGATACTTTGGAAATTCTAGGGGATAAGCACTAATCCTTTAGCAGAAATTGGGTTAAGGATATGGGCACGAGCCCTCAGTCAATTGGGTGAATAGTCTAAGGGAAAAACACCCTTCTCCCACAGAATTCAAACTTAACATTTGTGCTAAGGTAAACTTCACAAGGTTTGTTGGACTTAGACATTCCAGTCAATCCTACCCCGACTCTCCTACGAAATCACATCCCATGACTCTCTAATAGTTAAATTGAGATAATTCCAAGATCACATATATATAATAGTTTACAAAAATCAAAGATAATTTCTAATATATGTTCAAATATTGAGAGATTGAATCATAAACACAAAAATTTCATCATCACATCCAATATAATGCACAGAGTATGAAAATACTTATTAGAATTGAAAAATGTGAAGCAACTGTTGAAAGGGCTGCCTCTTTCCTCCCAACCATAGGCATAGCCACCCCTACTAGATTTACCATTGACCACCCTCGAGCTAGAGCATGATTCTCTGAGAGATATTCTTTCTCTTTGCTCCACCATAGTCAGGGACGAAGATTACTCTCCTTCTCCCACAAGAACTGGGTGTTTGTTTTTCTCTGTTCCAAGAAAGGAGGTCTACATGAGTACTTCCTCAATCACTTGTCAACCTCATTTATCATCTTGTAAAAAAAACCTACCCATGGCTTCTTACAGCCAAATCGAGCTTACTACTCAACTTTCTCCTCTCAACTCTCAAGTCGAAGTATGCTTGTTTCTCTTCTCTGGAGAGTGCTTTTCTCTACTCTTCCTTCTCCTAGATTTGTCTTTGTCCCTAAATTACCTCATTTATTTCCTTCCTCAAAAAGGTTGCATGGTTTCGAATGCAAATTCATGGTCAATCTTGGAAGCCTTATATATGGGTACCCTACCTCATATCCTCATTAACTCTTGAGGATGGCCTTCCAGCTACCAGCCTAACTAGTAATCCATTTCTGGGTCAGAGGACTGTTGAGCAATTAACCCAGTAGGTACTGGTCTGGTGAGGGTCATCTCAACCATACTTGGTTTCCCTTCATGATATCTCTCATAGCATCCATGGTCTATCTTGGAAAACTTCCCCCCTTTCAATAGTTGTGCAACACATATTCAAATTCAAATTCTATTAATAACAGAAAATTCATACATTGACCCTTTTGTGAAAAGGTTAATCAAATCAAATATTCACATATATTTAGTTTTCCATAGTCTTTTGGCCAATTATAGTTATATTTACAAACTGGGGGAAACATGGGTATTACAATCCGCTCCCTCTTAAAGGAACATTGTCCTCGATGTTCTACCTATCGATATGTTCTATATGTACAGAAGCAAACAAAAATGGATATGTTTGTCTCATGGCATCCTCCATTTCCCATGTAGCCTCATTTGGGCCAAAGTGTTTCCACTACATCTTGACCTGTGCAATGGTTATGTTCCTGAGTGGGGTTTCCTTCATGTCTATTATGCATTGAGGTTTTGGCAGGGAATCTCCCTCGGGTTCCACCTGAATAAAAAACTAGTCAATAATATGATTATAATCATGTACATACTTCTTTAATAAAGAAACATGGAAAACATTATGTGCCTTCACTATGGGAGGAAGTGCTAGACGATAGGCTACTGGTCCCACTATATCCAAAGCTTCAAAGGGTCCACAATACCGAGGTGTAATCTTGGAATGAGCTCCCATCCTCAAGGAGCTTCTCCTGGGTCTAACTTAGAGATACAAATGATCCCCTGCTTTGAACTCTCTAGGAGTCCTTTTCAGGTCTGCGTATCTCTTTTGTCTATCCTGGGATATCTTCAGATTTTGCTTGATTTGAATCACTTGTTGTTCCATTTCCTTTAGCATATCTGGCCCAATTGTAACTCTATCTACTAGGTTGTTCCAGCTAATTGGATTATTGCAGTGCCTTCCATAGAGGGCTTCAAAAGGACTCATTTTTAATGACTCTTTATATCCATTGTTGTAAGAAAATTCTACCAGTGGTAGGTAGTCCTCCCATTTCTTGGGTTGATGCATTACATGCATCCTTGGCATGTATTTTAATACTTGGTTAACCCTCTCTATATGCCCATTAGTTTGAGGGTGATAAGATGTACTAAAGAGAAAAAAAAAAAAAATGAAACCAACAAACAGATATTTCCAAAAGTTTCAAGAAAACTTTGTATCTATGTTGGATATAATCCCTTAGGCATGCCATGCAGTCTGAATATCTCTTTCATGAATATGTTGACAATATCTATTTCCTTCAAGTTGACTTGACAGGTATGAAGCGAGAAACTTTGCTCAGTTTGTCAACAACTACCATGATGGCATTGTTCTGTTTGGTTGATCCTGGTAATCCTTTGATGAAATCCATGGAGATGGTTTCCCATTTCCATTCAAGAATTGGTAGGGGATGCAACAACCCTTCTAGGTGTTGGTGCTCTGCCTTGACTTGCTGACATTCTAGACACTTATCTAAGTAATCAACTTTGTCCTTTTTCATTCCAAGATAATAGAATAGTTTCCTAGTGGTTGTGATCATTTTATGATAACCAGGATGACCAGTATATGGTTTTTTGTGTGGTTCATCCATTATGAACCTCTTTAAGTTGTCACAACTTGGAATATACAATGTTATCTTGTAGGTCAGTAGGTCTTCATTAATCATCTAATAACCTTCATACTTCATCCCTGTGGGCTCTTGATTTAGGTATGATGTCACTGTCTTGAAAAATCCATCTGTCTCCTGTGCATTTTTTACCCTCTCTTTAATGTATGATTCATTAGCGCTTACAACTACCAATCGAACTACTTTCATAGTTCTACTAAGGGCATCAACCGCCCTATTCTCTTTTCCTTTGATATGTTTGATTTCAAAATCAAACTCACTAAAGAGAGCCATCCACATAGCTTGTCTCACATTGAGTTTTGGTTGGTCAAACAAATACCTCAATCCACTATGGTTTGTCATAAGTACAAATCTCCTACATAGGAGGTAATTCCTCCACATCTTTAAAGCATGCAGTATGGCATCCAATTCCATATCATGGGTTACATAATTGACTTTGTGCTCATTCAATTTTCTGGACTCATAGAAAATCACATGTCCTTGTTATAAGGACTCCTCCAAGCCCCTCCTTGCAGACATCTGTACACACAAGGAAGTCCTTGTTTGGGTATGCAATCTTTAGCATAGGTGCATTGGTTAGAAGATATTTCATATCTTGAAATCTTTCTTCACATTTTGATGTCCAAATGAATCTAACCCACTTTTTCTAAAGGGAGGTGATTGGGAAACCAATTTTGGAGAATCCTTTTATGAATC
>SNQJ01S0001341.1:118681-142554 GCA_010110895.2 Picea sitchensis
TATATATATATATATATATATATAACCCTTTAATTAAGACACATGTCCGTATATAAATGTTAAATTCTTATGAAAGAATTGATGTAGTTGTGCAATTTAACTATATAAATATCAAATCTTATAGATTATGTAGTATTCGAAAGTCTTCTAAATAAATATCATGTCTTATGAAAATATTACGCAATATTTTTTGAATTTTTATGAATATATAATTAAAAAGATTATAAATCTTATAAATTATGTAATATTTGAAAGTCTTTTATGTAATATTTGAAAGTCTTCTAAATAAATATCATGTCTTATGAAATATTATGCAATATTTTTGAATTTTTATGAATATATAATTAAAAAGATTATGTAAAATTTTAAATGTGATCATTGTAAAACATTTATTTATTAATTAAAATTAATATATTATAATAGAAAAATATTAAGATATAAGGTGGATAATATATTATAATAAAAAAATATTAAGATATAAAGTGGATAATAGAAAAATATTAAAATATAAAGTGGAGGAAAAAGAAGGCAAATTATTAAAAATAATAATTTTATAAATGGAAAAAAAATTATTAGTATTTTACAAAATATAAGTTTTATAAAATAAATTAATAAAAAACATTTAAAATTTTAAATATTTACTACAACTTCAAATATCAAATATTTACTGGAACTTAAAATTAGAATTAAAAAGTATATCACTTAAAAAAAAATATATCCATTTTTTCAATGATTGTATAAATGATATTTTGAAAAAAAATATTATTAAAAATATTTAACTAAATGATTTTGGAAAAATTATTGATTATCAAATATTTTAGAATTAAAAAGTATATCACTTAAAAAAAATATATATCCATTTTTTCAATGATAGTATAAATGATATTTTGAAAAAAAAAATATTATTAAAAATATTTAACTAAATGATTTTGGAAAAGCGATTGGTTATTAATAAAGAAAGCACTTTATTGCGTTATTTTTTTATAATGTAAAAGAAAGATATTAAGATATATTTTTATTTATAGTTATTTGTTTGCAATGTGAAAGGAAGGTATAAAAAGATAAAGGAAAAAATGTATTCTCAACCAATACTTATATGCATTAAGAGGAAGACCAAGGTTATTTTAATTACAAATATATGTAATGAAGCTAAATAATTTAAAAGGGAGGAGAGATATGATCACAGTAAATAAAGAAGATAAATCCTTTGTGTTTATAAAGGAAGAGTTATGTCATCAAATTTGAATAAATCTTTAAAAAATAATGGTTTTTACAAGTCAATCACAAAATCAAAGTGAACAAGTAAGAAATAAAAAATAATGCATTATCAATATTTAAACACTTCTTTATTATAATAAAATGTTTTTATAGAATTAATAAAATATTTTTATAGAATTAAGATTATCTAAATCAAAAAAAAATTGGTAATAAAAGATGTTTGAATAAAATGTTTTTATAGAATTAAGATTATCTAAGTCAAAAAAAAATGATAGTAAAAGAGGCTTGAATTTAACTTAAAACTTACAATTAAAAAAAAAACTACTTACTTTTTGAAACTAAACTACACTACATAGAGACTTTCTTCCAACTTAAAAATGGTGAATTTTCTTGTTATACTATGTAATTTGACTTAGAATAACAAAAAGAAGGACATCCTCATTTATAATAAAAGATTGAATAAATTTATTTGTTATTACTTCATTTGAAAGGGTTTTGAAGGTTGAATTTAGAATTATAAAGCAATTCAAATTTGAATTTTTTTTAAATGTTTCATACACTTTAATCAAAGTTGGAAGCAAAAAGACATCATGAAGTAACAAAAAGGAAATGAAAACTTGGTAATTTAATTGAGATCTTAAACTAAATACTTTTATACTAAAAAAAACAAGATATAACCAATTAGTTAAAAATAGAGAACAAACTTCAAATTGTTTGGTTCAAAGAGACAAAAAAAAAAAAAAAAAACTACATGTTATTTTAATTTTCAAATTGTATAGCTCAAAGAGACAAGGACGTTGACTCCTCCATAACTAAACTATGATAAAATAATTCAAAATTTTTGAGAAGGGATGCCATAAATATAACTATAGATAAATTTGAAGAAAAAGGTTTCTCTTAGGCAATAGATAAAGGATGAGGCAACTAGCTTTACAACTATGTGAGAAGAACTAAACAATAACGACTCAACCACAAGAGAAACTAGTAACAGATTATCGAAACTCCAGTTTGATAAAGAAATTTTAGAGTAAGAATAAATGAAATTAAACTATATTAAGGTCCGTTGATGAACAAAATAGGTCATAATAAATATTAAAAAGTTCTATTTAAGATTAAGTCCCGGAAAAAAACTATATGGCTAAATAAATTTCAATCTAAACTTTTATTAAATACTCAATGATATCATTGAGTAGGACTTGTGAATATGCCCACGAAAGATAC
Source organism: Picea sitchensis (assembly GCA_010110895.2). Classification (NCBI taxonomy): domain Eukaryota; kingdom Viridiplantae; phylum Streptophyta; class Pinopsida; order Pinales; family Pinaceae; genus Picea; species Picea sitchensis. The sequence continues at coordinate 121,121 of SNQJ01S0001341.1, forward strand.
TAAGAAAATGAACTCTTTAGCTCTACATTCAGAGAAGGGACAAATGTATCATTTGTTGATCTATTCTTGAGAATAAAATTATGTAACACAATAATTTATTCAAATTAAAATTTCTCAAGAAAAACTAATTTTGAATATTTATAAAGAATTAAAAGGTGAGCTCAAAATATAACACAATCAACCAAAATAACGTAAAATAAAACTAGGATCATAAAGCTAAATATGACTAATACCTTTTGATTAATAATCCCTTTTCAAATTCCCATATGTATTTGGGTTTAATGACAAATAGATAGAATGGATAAAGTGTTTCATTTTAAATTTAGTTTTTATTCTCTTTATTAATCCAATTCTTACAAAAGTTTTCAAATCAAACAAGTGTTGCATGGCAGCGTAGTTTCTACCAGGTTGGAATGAGAATAAATGAGTACAAACATGTCAGAAGCAAGTTGAAGTACGTGTGGTAGCCATGTAGAGGATGACTTTGTGGCAATGTTTGTGTCACGTTAATATGCGAACAAGGAAGTTTTTTCATGGGGTGTATATAGTTTAAACATGGTACTTAGAAAACTTCTATCTAAATCATTTGCAACATTTTGTACAATAGAATATTAAACAAAGGTTGGATCTGTTCCATATTTCTGAAGCAACAAAGGTTCTTGTTTTCTTTTAAATCTATCAAAAATCTGGAATCTATTCCATATTTATGAAGCATAGATATTAAATATTCAAATACAATAGAATAGGCATAAAAGTAAAATACATTAAAGTAAAATTAAATGAAATGGTTCTAAGATCTTTCAAAGTATTTGAAGATGCAGATAACAACACAAAAAAAATAACTTCGAAGCATTTTTTTGGACCAAGAAGCATAAACAATAAACATTCAAATACAATAGAATATTAAACAAAGATTGGATTTGTTCCATATTTCTGAAGAAACAATTAAATTTCAAAAAAATGTTTTTAAACAATTAAGAGAAATAAAGAAATTCAAACTGTAATGTAAAACTTTGGAAAATAGCTCTGAAAAATAAAGAAATTCAAATTGTAATGTAAAACTTTGGAAAACAACTCAATGTTTTCTTTGAAATCTATCAAAAATATGGAATCTCTTCAAGTTTTTGTTCCAAACATTCAAATGCAATAGAATATTAATAATGTCTTGCAACAAAGGTATAACGTAGTTTTCTTTGAAATTTATAAAAAAATAATAATGTCTGCTACATATTTCTGGAAATTTAAATGCGTTTTTCATATAGACAAAGGTTCTTGTTTTCTTTGAAATCTATCAAAAATCTAGAATCTATTCAAGTTTATGTTCCAAACATTCAAACGCAATAGAATATTAATAATGTTTTACAACAAAGGTATTGATGAAGCATACACATTAAACATAGTTTTCTTTGAAATTTATCAAAAAATAATAATGTTTGTTACATATTTCTGGAAATTTAAATGTGTTTGTCATATAGACTGGGATTGGGGCTCCTGCGGACTATAAAAAGAAATTAGTACAAGAATTAGAGATGTAGAAAGAAGAAGTGTGTGACAGTAGAGAGGGAAACCTGAAAAGAAGAAATTGGAAGTTATGAGTGTTTGGTTAGAGTTTTCTATTTAAAGAGGTATAATAACTCAATTGATAAAGAAAACAACATGACATCAGTATAGACTTACTATGAAGCCGATGCATTTTTGTTGTTGTCGTCGACGGTCATTGGAATCGTGCCAAATGGTTGTTTCCCTTCCTGGATGAGGTTGTCCATTCTCCGTTGGAACCATTCTTCAATATAGCTTCTCATGGGGGTCATGTTGATTTCATCCTTGACTTCTATGTCGAAAAAGTCATTTTCTAATTTCCTTAGATCCATTGAAATACTATGCATACTTTGTTCAACTTCTTCATTGTGTGCTGAAAAGTCTAGTACCCAGCTCTCGAGCTCATCTACACGATATTCAACTATGTCGTAAAACATTTTGAAAGACAACCCCTTTAAAATATCAAGGTTTTCATTGAAGGCTTCTGTGGTAATTGACAAGGATTTGAGAATTAAGTTTGGGTGTTGAACCTCGTTGGTACTTCTGGCTAAGTCTATTTGGATCAAGTTTGTGAATAATTATTCCTTTTCTAATATGTCTTATTTACATGATTCATCAATGAGCTCCAGGTTCTTAACTTTCTTTTGCTAGCATGCTTTTAATTTTTAGGTCCACTTTGGGGAGGGGAGATTCTCTTGTCTTCTTTTCAGATCCGAGGTGTTGATGGCATGCTTGGAAAAAGGGGCCAGTCAGCGCCTATTCATGGAAACGTTGATCATTTTCTAAATTCGCCTGCAAATGTTCCTGCAAATCATTTGCCCTCTTTCGGAAGGAAGTTATATTTTGTGATGTTTTCGAGTCTTCAGTAACTAGATTCATTCTTTTCTTGATGTTATTCTCTACAAGGGATCTAGATGATGCAAGGAGGGTGGAGGATACTTTTATCTTGGCCGCAGTGGTAGAAGGCATGGTTTTTGCTAAAGTACTGGCAAACTCTAGGGTAGCAATGAAAGCCTCCTCAAATTCCTTGATGCGGTCTTTCAGTCTGGCATTCTCTGCTTCAATTCCTCCAATGGAGTCATCAAGAGAATCATCGGTTATGCGGTGAAATAGGGAGATTTTGGACGGCCTCAGTTTCCTAAAGTTAATCTCTGCACGAGATTTGTCTTTCCTATTTCTTACATCTCTCTTTTCAATGACCATATTTTTAGATTGGCGGTCAAAAACAACGCTCTAGAATACGAAGGATTCATCTTCATCAAAAAATTTGGTCTCAGTTATTTCCGTTGCGAACGGACCAACATTGTGCATGTGCTCAGTTTCAATTTCAAATTGCAATTGTTCACTTTCAATTTCAGGTTCGTCTGCCTGGCCTACATTGTTTTTTCTCTTCTTCATCAGTGGAATTTTGTGAGAACTATCAATTTTTATGCGAGGAGGGTTCTTATCTCCTCTTTCATTTGAAGATTTTTGGGTTTCTTTCTTACTAGGGTAGATCGTTGAAGTGATGCTCTGTGATGTCATTCTCTTGGGAGTGTTGGCGAGGGACTCGACACTCTTCTCACCGGATTCTTTTCCCTGTTGTCTGTACAATTCAGTCACGCTTTTCAATGTCTCTACGTCACAATATCCAGAAGCGGGATTGTTGTCATCACTATCCTTGTCTTTGGTTAGGCATCTGTGGTTAAAAGAGCTGCTAAAGTCAATTGCTAGTAAATGTTCTTGAAAAATCCCATCAAGGTCCAATCTGTTTAGCCTTGCAACATATGTTAGGTTCAAGTTTTTGAAATGGCCCACGAATTCATCAATCTTGTTGACGTTTCTGCACACGAAGTCCTTGACTTTCCAGGGTAGAGGAATGAATTGTTTTTTTTCTTGTCATGGAAAAAATGCAACCAGTGGTTGTATTGCCTTGTTATTTCTGCAACAAACATCTTGTCCGTGTTGTGGCATGGAAAGAAAACAGGATTTTTATTGGAGCCAAAGACCATTAGTACATTGTGATTTTCCTTTTGTTCAAGTGTGGCCTTCCTGTTCAAAAAATTGGTTTCCTGGCTAGACATTCGTGGAGCATCCTTCCCTAACAATAAATCTTTGAAAATTGATGCAAAGTCACCAAAAAAATCATAAAACAATAGGAGGCCTTGTGCCTCCACGGGGCCTTGTACCATAATGTTACTAGGTCGAATCCACAGTTTATTTTCTTGGAAAGAGACAGTTTTGGAAACAAACAACAATGCACTATTGCAAAAATCAAGTAGGATGACATAAAAAATTTATTCTATTCTTTGAATCATGAGAACTAGGAACAGATTTCAATGGAAATTAGCTTCCCCCAATCGAAAATGAATTGTTCCTTGACTATGAAGTAAAAAATATAAATAATTATACGGGAAATGATTGTCGTGGATGCTTGTCCCGTTATTCTTGTAAACAACCAAGCAATTTCTCGGAATGGATTTCTAAAGGAACTTACCTACAACTTTGTGATATCTCCAGGAACTATTGTCGGGTCTTTGAGGAAATCGACTAAGATGTCCAACCCATTATCATGTTTTTCTAGGAACTACTTGCAGCCTTGTCCTCTAAAGGTCAATGTTGGCTACGACAATTTTAACATCTTGCGAAAGACCTGAGGTGACAAAGAAATAGGAGAATCGTTGCACAATGGAATAATTATTTGGCTTGGAATATATTTTTTGACACACTAAGAGACCACCTCCTTATAGTAAAAAACATCAGGGACGCATCCTACACGAGCAATTCCAGAGGCCCAAATCACTTCGTCATGGGCAGAATGAGATGAATAGTAAAAGTATGCCTTGGACCACTAGAAGTTTTGGTCCTGATGTCTGAAGATATTTACTGTATCTCCAAAAAAATGTTGTTGACCTGCTGCCATAAGTTTACAAGAACATTTGTTTTCTCTAGACGATGAATGAAATGAAAAATTGGAAGGGACAATATAACATTGCACAAATCTTGGTCTAATGCATGTGAATGGGAGATCTCCTCGAGAATTTTGCTCCTTAATGACAATTTCGACGGCTGTTTCATGATGCGTTGTTAACATTAAAGATTAGTAATTGCACACATAGAAGTGTGAACATGGAAGATATGGCAATGAGCAATTAAGCATTGTATATTTCTTCAACGGGCCAACGCGACAACTCATGTTTGAGATGAACAATCGAAATGGACAATATAACTCTCTGCAAATCTTGGTTTAATGCGTAATAATGGGAGATATCCTTGAGTTTTTTGCTCATTAATGACAATGTTGACGGCTCCTGCATGGTGAGTTGTTAGCATGAAATGTTTCTAATTTCATATTAAGAAAGAAGTACGGAGGTCGTGGGGACACGAAAAAGCAGTAAAGGAGTGTATAATTATGGAAAGCGATTGGGTGGGCTTCAAAATAGGGTTACAAGGTACCATTGTTCGAGGAGAGGGCGCGAGGGTTAAATTGTATGTCTCAGAACTTTTTGAGTGCAATACGCATAATACCAAAGAGGGTATGATAGGACAATCCAGAGGGAAATTTGTATATCGCGGAAGTCCGGGTAATGTTTGCAGGTCACGAAACAATGGCGGTGCAAATGTGAGCTCGCATATCCAGAAAACTGCAATCGGAAAAAGTGGCTTAAGTATGGAATAGAGAAACGACTGGGCGGATTCATTTTCGCTAATATATTGAAACTTGTAATATATATCGCATAAAGATAAAATAAGAGAAGATAAATTAATTTAATTTCGATGAGTCGAGCTTTAATTAAATTTCACTGTCTCATCTACACTTTTTCTTTTTAATGGCGGTCAGTACGGATGTTTCATGATGGACTATTGGCAGTAAACCTTGGTTAGGCATAGTAAACAGTGCCTAAGAATTGGAGATTTCGTGAACCCTCCAACCCGAGAAACTGCGAAAGAGATTCCATGAAATGGGAAAGTATGGAAAGTCGTCGAACGGGCCTCAAAATCAAGGTGGCAATGGTTCCCTAGGTGACATGAGTTCCCGAAGGTCAATTTGTATATTTTGGGACTTGAGTGCAAAAATGTGTACCAGATAAGAGAGGATGGTCATTAATGACATGTTTAAGGTTCATGGAAAATGAATTTCTAGCATTAATGCTTACCAATTTCATTTCCAAAGAGCAGGAAGGTGGTGGGTACATGGAACAACAAGTAAGGAATGACTAATTATCAAAAGCGGTTGGTGACGCTTAGAAATAGGTCTACAAGATACATCCAGCAAAGGTGAGGGCAGGAGGGTCAAATTGTATCTCTCGAGCATGATGATGCTTTCTTGTTCACAAACTGTATATCGCGGAACTCTGGGTACTTCTTGCTAGTCATGGAACATTGGAAACACAATCCTAAGCTCGCCAGTCCGGGAACCTGCAATTGAAAAAATGTCTAAGTATGAAACAAAGATACACAATAAATGTACAATGTCATGGAAATATAGCCAACTTGGGGCTAAGTATTGAAAGGAACGATGGACGGCTGGGCTTGTGACGAAGCATTCTAGCAGAAAAATTGTATATCGCAGAACTTCGAGCACTATTTGCAAGTTGCGGAATATTCAAACACAAATTTGAGGTTGTCAATCCAGGAACCCGCAATCGAAAAAGTGTCAAAATATGGAATAGGGAAATGTTGGCCCATAGTTGTTTTCGCTAATATATTGAAATTTTAGCTGGAAAGATCTTCTTTGCATGTCTCTTGACAAGTTCTGTAGGTATGGTTAGTTCTCGAGACTTCAACTTATTAATGATGATCCTTATGGTTGTTGCATGATGGTGTTTTAGTATTAAACCTTTGGTGTTGCATATTTGGAAAGAAGTACGAGGATGGCCGGAACAGGAAACAATGACTAAGAATTGGAGATTTCGTGAACCCATCAACACGAGGATCCAAAATAGGGTGACAAGGTCTCCCCAGAAGACGTGAGGCCCTGACGGTCAAATTGTATCGCTCAAAACATTTGAATGCATAATCTATAACACGAAAGACGGGACGATGTCAGAATCCGATAGTCAATTTGTATATTACGGAGGGCCGAGTGCCAACTGTTTTGTACCAGTGTGTTCAGTTGTCACTAGTAAGATCATAACTAATGTATATTAGGAAGGATAGGAAGTTAGTGGGGATGGAAGGAAATGACATAAACTTTGAAACATTTGTAAGTCATGGTAGAGTAAATTTTGTGAGTTCGAAGAGTCCGCGATGGAATTGTAGATAACGAAAGTTTTGAGTGAAAGATGTATATCACGGAACAAGAAGCAACAAAGTCCGAAAGTGTCAAACTGGCAACCGCGGCCAGAAAATTGGCTAAGTATGGAAAGGAATAGTGGTCGGTCGGATTCGTCATGTGAGGATATAGATGAAGATGAAGATATGTCGGACCACCAATGTTGGAACCCACGATCATAGAAAGGCGACTAAGTATATAACCAAAAAGTGATAATACACAAGAAGAAGAAAAGGTAAAAAGGGTTGAGTCTATGGTGGAATTGTAAGTCATGAAAATTTTGAGTGCAAGATGTATATTACGAAACAAGAAGTAACAGAGTTCGAAAGAGTCAACTCGAAACAGTGACTAAGAATTGGAGATTTCGTGAACCCGTCAACACGAGGATCCAAAATAGGGTGACAAGGTCTCCCCAGAAGACATGAGGCCCCAATGGTCAAATTGTATCACTCGAAACATTTGAATGCATAATTTGTAACACGGAAGAGGGGACGATGTCAGAATCCGGTAGTCAATTTGTATATTGCAGAGGGCCGGATGCCAACTGTTTTGTACCAATGTGTTCAGTTTTCACTAGTAAGAGCATAACTAATGTATATTGGTAAGGACAGGAAGTTAGTGGGGATGGAAAGAAGCGACAGATACTTTGAAACATTTGTGAACCATGGTAGAGTGAAGCTTGTGAGTTCCAAGAGTCCACGGTGGAATTGTAGATCACAAAAGTTTTGAGTGCAAGATGTATATCATGGAACACGAAGCAATAGAGTTTGAAAGCACCAAACCGGTAACCACGGCCATAAAATTGGCTAAGTATGGAAAGGAACATCGGTCGGTCGGATTCGGTTCTAGGAGTCTTCTGTGGAATTGTAGATTACGGAATTTTTGAGTGCAATATGTATATCACGGAACAAGAAGTAGCAGAATTCGAAAGTGCCAACCTGACAACCGTGGCCATAAAATTGGCTAAGTATGGAAAGGAACAACAGTCGTTCGGATTCGGTTCCAGGAGTCTGTGGTGGAATTGTAGATCACGAAATTTTTAAGTGCAAGATGTATATCATGGAACAAGAAGCAATAGAGTTTGAAAGTGCCAACCTGAAAACCGCGGCCATAAAATTGGCTAAGTATGGAAAGGAACAACGGTTGATTGGATTCGTCATGTGAGGATATAGATGGAGATGAAGATATGTCATCCCACCAATGTTGGAACCCACGATCATAGAAAGGCGACTAAGTATATAATCAGAAAGAGATAATACACGGGAAGAAGAAAAGGGAAAAAGGGCTAAGGAGTCTGCGATGGAATTGTAGATCACAAAATTTTTGAGTGCAAGATGTATATCACAGAACAAGAAGTGGTAGAGTTCGAAAGCACCAACTCGAAACAGTGACTAAGAACTGGAGATGTTGTGAACCTGTCAACACGAGGATCCAAAATAGGGTGACAAGGTCTCCCTAGAAGACGTGAGGCCCCAACGGTCAAATTGTATCACTCGAAACATTTGAATGCATAATATGTAACACAAAAGAGGGGATGATGTCAGAATCTGGTAGTCAATTTGTATATTGCGGAGGGTCGGATGCCAACTATTTTGTACCAGTGTGTTCATTTCTCACTGGTAAGAGCATAACTGATGTATATTAGGAAGGACAGTAAGTTAGTCAGGATGGAAGGCAACAACAGATACTTTGAAACATTTGTGAACTGTGGTAGAGTGAATCTTGCAAGTTCGAGGAGCCCGTGGTGGAATTGTAGATCATGAAAATTTTGAGTGCAAGATGTGTTTCATGGAACAAGAAGCAACAGAGTTTGAAAGAACCAACCCGACAACTGCGGCCATAAAATTGGCTAAGTATGGAAAGGAACAGTAGTCCGTCGGATTCATCATGTGAGGATATCGATGGAGATGAAAATATGTCAGCCTGCCAACACTGGAACCCGCGATCATAGAAAGGAGACTAAGTATATAACCAGAAAGTGATAATACATGGGAAGAACAAAAGGGAGAAAGGGCTAAGGAGTCCGTGGTGGAATTGTAGATCATGAAAATTTTGAGTGCAAGATATATATCACGGAACAAGAAGAAGTAGAGTTCTAAAGCGCCAACCCGACAACTGTGGGCATAAAATTGGCTAAGTATGGAAAGGAACAATAGTCGGTCGGATTCGTCATGTGAGGATATAGATGGAGATGAAGATATGTCAGCCCGCCAATGCTGGAACCTGCGATCATAGAAAGGAGGCTAAGTATATAAATAGAAAGCGATAATACACGGGAAGAAGACAAGGGAAAAAGGGCTAAGTATCTCACCGAAGAACATCTATTGTTCGTTTATTAATGTCAATCCTTTCGAACCCCTGGTGAGTTCTCACTGGTAAAATCATAAATTGAAGATCATAGAAGTTCTTTGGGTTCATGATGTATATGACGGAATATGGGACATAAGTATTGGATACCGCAAACCCGGGAGACGGTGATCAGATAATTGGCTAAGTATTGAAAAGGACCGCAGTCGGTCGGGCTCATGGTGTGAAGATATAGATAAAGAGTTGCCAATTTGTGAATCAATGAGGTCGTGATCATATAGATGCGACTAAATATAGAACCACAAAGGGATAATAGGGGGGGGGGAGAGGAAAAATTAAGAGTTTTTTGTACATTCATGTGGACAAATTGTACATTGCGGAACTCCGGGCACTGTTTGCAACTCGCAGAAGATTCGAAACACAATTTTGAGGTCGTCAATCCGGGAACCTGCAATCGAAAAAGTGTTCAAGTATGGAACAAGGAAACGTTGGGCGGGACTTGTTTTTGCTAATATATTGAAATTTGTAATAGCTTTTCCATTTCCTGGAAAGATCTTTTTTGCATGTTTCTGGACACGTTCTGTAGGGATGGTTGGTTCTTGAGACTTTTTCTTATTAATGACAATCTTTACGATTGTTGCATGATGTCGTTTTAGTATTAAACCTTTGGTCTTGCAAATCTGGAAAGAAGTGTGAGGATGGGAAGAACAAGAAAAAATGACTAGGAGTTGGATATTTCGTGAACCCGCCAACATGAGGATCCAAAATAGGGTGACAAGGTTTCCTCAAAAGACGTGAGGCCTCGACAACCAAATTGTATAGCTCAGAACATTTGGATGAATAATGTGTAACATGGAAGAGGGGACGATGTCGAAGTCCATTAGTCAATTTGTATATAGCGGAGGACCGGGTGCCAATTCTCATACCAGTGTGTTCAATTGTCACTAGTAAGAGCATAGTTAATTTATATTAGGAAGGACACAAAGTTAGTGGGGATAGAAGGCAACAACATATACTTTAAGAGAAGTTAATGTATACGAGGAGGTCGTGGTGGAATTGTAGATCATGGAATATTTGAGTGCAATAGGTATATCATGAAACAATAAGCAGCCAAGTTCGTAAGCGCCAACCCGACAACAGCGACCATAAAATTGGCTAAGTATGGAAAGGAATAGTGGTCGATCGAAATCGTCATGTGAGGATATAGATGGAGATGAATATATGTCATGCCGCCAACCCTCAAACCATATATCATAGAAAGGCAACTAAGTATATAAAAAGAAAGTGATAATGGAAAGGAAGAAGAAAAGGCGAGTTTGTATGCGCCAACCCGGCAACCGTGGCCATAAAATTGACTAAGTGTGGAAAGGAACAACGATCGGTTGGATTTGTCATGTGAGGATATAGATGGAGATGAAGATCTGTCCTGCGATCATAGAAAGGTGACTAATTATATAACCAGAAAGTGATAATGGATGAGAAGAAGAAAAGGGGAAAAGGGCTAAGAATCTGACAGTAGAAAATCCATTTTGCATTTATTAATGCCAATGTTTTCGAACCCCTGTTGGGTTCTCACTAGTAAAAGCATAAATTGCAGATCATGGAATTTCTTTGGATGCAATATGTATATGAAGGAACAGGGGACATAGGTGTTGGACATCGCGAACCCAGGACCTGGTGACCAGATAATTGGCTAAGTATTGGCCAAGAGGAAGTTTTGATATTTAGATCAATAGTATTCATATTAATATATATTAATAGATTATTTTTGTTTCAAATGTAAATCATCTCCCAATTTGTAGGATGTTGTTCGGTTCACAAATATCATTGAAACCACATAATGTTTGAGTGCAAGATGTATATAACACAACAAGAACCAATAGAGTTCGAAAGCACCAACTCGACAACCGCAACCATAAAATTGGATAATTATGGAAAGGAACAATGTTCAGTCGAATTTGCCATGTGAGGATATAGATGGAAATGAAGATATGTTAGCCCGCCAACCCTGGAACCCACGATCATAGAAAGGCGACTAAGTATATAGCCAGAAAGAGATAATAGATGGGAAGAAGAAAAGTGGAAAAGGGCTAAGTATCACATAGAAGAAAATCTATTGTTCCTTTATTAATGCCAATCTTTTCGAACCCCTCATGAGTTCTCACTAGTTAAAGCATAAATTGTAGATCACGGAAGTTCTTTGGCTACAAGATGTATATGACGAAACAGGGGACATAGGTGTTGGATGCCACAAACACGGGACTCGGTGGCCAGATAATTGGTAAAGTTTTGGCCAAGAGGAAGTTTTTATATTTATTCTAATAGTACTCATATTAGTATATATGCACGGATATTATCAAATAGAAGAAGTTGCAATATATGCAAGATATTGAACAGGAACATGGCATTAACACTTGAGTTGCCTTGTTGTAATAGTCATTAATTCATTCTATTTACATGACCCGAAGAATCAAAGCAAGACGAGTCCTCCAATTTCTTTCTTTAAGTATAGGGTTGGCGACACATAAGTATGGGATATGAAAGATTATTCTTCCATGTAAAACGTAAGAAACGAACAGAGTAGCCTTTATTTAAATTGAAGTACTAGGCAGCAAAAATAAAATCTTATTGTCCATGTTTAACGACACAGAAAAGAGGTACAAAATAAAATGAAAAGTAATACGAGAGATTGGAAAACACCATAAAAAAAGTAAAAACGCAAATATTATATATTCAAATAAGACGGGTTACAAAATACAGTTGAGATTATTTTCCACAATGATTGCGATTTTGCTTGCCTCCAACCAATAAAAAAATATGTCCAATAATGAAGATTGTTGGCAGTCTTCTTGACGATCAAATCCTTGATTCGTAAAAAACAACGAGATGAATATCAATTTTGGGTCTTGGACTTAATTAGTGATGCCAACTAGATCTATCCTAGTTTTTGAATAGATTGTCTCTTCTAGATATGGCCTGCTTGCATTGGCTGGTTATTCAACATTCCATTCTTTGTTAAGTATTAATTTCCCTCTGTCATCGAAAACCTGGGGTTTAAGGTGCCTTCCTTGTAATGTTCCTAACCATTGACATCTGAGACAACCTAGAAATGCGATTTAGGCCCAATTCAAAGTCAAGGGAGTCATTTTATGTGACGTCAGTTATGGGGGAAACAAATCCTGTTAGGCAACAAAAGCCGAGACAAAAAAAAAAGATCAAGTATGTTGTGATTGTTATTCTCCCTGTATTTGATCATTTGTTTGGTTGAAAAGTCTGCCTAAAGATTTGTATGTTGAAATTCTTTGTTTTATTACAGTAAATTGGAAGGAACGTCCAAGCCAGCTGCAAAATGTTCTTTTGTTGAAGTACATGACTTCTTCCGACAGCACAGACCTGGCAAGTGTATCAAATGTTGTAGATCACATTAGAATATATATTTCATCGTAGGGGTGGCAGACATGGCAGCCCACAGAAAGGTCTGGAATGTTCAGAGGTGATGCCAAATATAACCCAATGCCCAAATACACTCAGTAGGAAATTATAAAATTGGATACCAGCCAACGTGAGAAAACGTATGGGTGTTTGAATCAATATTATGAAATTACAGAACGTTTTATGCCAAAGCTATAACAGAAGTGACAGACAACCAATTTCTATGTCAAATAGTGTTGAGCGACCTCTGGATGCAGCAATAGACTCAACATACAACCACCTTAAGGCATCCACATAGGCGGTGACCCCAAGATCCAGATAGCTTCGGCCTCAGACATTGACATTGGTGGTGGCAATGGGAACAGTGTTACTAACTGCACTGTGACAATGTGGTGAATAAGCAGGGTTGTCATTGTCAAAGTACTTAAACTGCAGGATTATCAGACCTGCAAAGAACATCGACTTTAGTGTTGCTTTCTCACGAAATCTACAATGTTGGTTTGAGTCCATAAATCTTTGGACGTTGGGTGTCTTGTGCGATAATGACCTTGAAATTAGGCACATGGTAGACATCTATTATCTGACATTGCAGTGTTAATGCAATTGCCATAGTACACAACGACCCAATTGCATTGGAACAAACAATAGTAATTTTGTGATTACTTAACATCCTTGAAGGACATGAACCCCAAACAATGCCTAAAACTTTTTGAACAAGCGTCCATTCAAAAAAATATATATTGTTCTATATTTAAAAATAAATAAACTACAACAGAAGAAATGCATTTTCCCCATTAAACGCAAGGGAAATAGCAGGAAGATTGACATTAGGTTGAAACATATCTGGAAACACACCACTACATTAGGGTCTCTTCTAAAAAATGAAATAAGATGATTACATGAAGGTGGTAGTAAAAGGTGATTTTCAAAAACCAAATCATTACCTGAACACACGAAACCTCTTGCAGAAGGTGATAGTATAAAGTAATCCTCAAAAAATGTTGCAAAGTCCATAATCCAGTTATATGCGTGGGAGTAGTAAAATAAAAAATGTGCAGTAGCGATAGACAGTTGATTGTATGTGGAGTCTGTAACTACATCCAGAGGACAATGAACAAACTTTGACAAAGAACATGGCTTTCTATCAAGTCTGTTACCACACCCAGAAGTAGCTCAACAAACTTTGAAATAGAAACTTATGTAATTTTATTATGTTGTTTTATCCACCCATACAGTTTATCTTACCCTCTTCTGGGTACATTCGCGAATGGAGTAATATTTCACATCATTTCTAAATATCACAGACCATTTTTCAAGCCACGATAAGTGTGACACCCCTAACGAAGAAAAACTCTTCTGTTCTCTGCAGAATTTGATACACTTGCCAAATATGTGTTGTTGGAAGAAACTATATACTTCAACAAAGGATTATTTTCCACATGACCCAAAAATCTCTTCCAACTCTCAGCAAGAAAAAAAGAAGATCAAAAAACAAATCTCCATGCAGGATTTTCAACCAACCAAAGCATCGAATATAGGGAGAACACCAACCAAAAGATACTTGTTTTTGTTTTTTCCCTGCCTGAGTTTCTATTACATAAGAGAGTGTTTTGTTTGGCTCAAAGCTCACGTCACATAAAACTGGTCTCTCTTCTTTCATTTGGGCCTCCATGGAATCTCCAAGTTTTCTTACATGTCCATGACCAATAACATTAGAATGAACGCACCCTAAATCCCAACTCTATGATGATAGAGAGAAATGGCAATAGGTATTTAAAAGCAACGCTGGAGGATGACAGTATGATCTTCCATAAATTTTGGTTTAATTTGTCTTAATAACAGATGCTCTCGATATTTTCACTTATTAATGCCAATCTTTTCAAATATGTGCATTGAATAATGACTAATAGCACGTATTAACATTCCCATATCCGAGCAGATTCTCAAATCTAACAACATCTAACATATGCACAGTATTAAAGAGGGACATGATGTCAAGGCCTCTATGACACATTCGTTGATGGCAATGAGGTAGTAAATTATTGCACTTTTACTATGATGAAGCCTTTAAAAAACTAAAAGAGCCAATAATTTATTTTTTCAAATTCAAAATGTAGGCAAAAAAATTACCAGATCACATAATATTCGCCTGTCTATGCATTTTAATGGGAGATGTCCTCGAGATTTCCACTTATTAAAGGCAATATTTTCAAACCTATCTGGTCGATTTTCACTTTTGAAAGAATATTTAATGTCCATTGGGAAGGGCAGAAGGTAGCGGGGATGGAGAGGAGCGACAAATGCTTTTAAACTTTCTTGAACCCGGGAACGCGTGAACCCGCGAAATTTTGAAAACTTGACTAAGTATGGAAAGGTAGGTCGGACAGACAAACTCATCGTAGGTAGAGGCAGGGTTGTGATTTTGAGGAGTGTGGGGTCGAATTGTAGAGCACGGAAGTTCTGGGAAACTTTCTTGAACCCGGGAACGCGTGAACCCGCGAAATTTTGAAAACTTGACTAAGTATGGAAAGGTAGGTCGGACAGACAAACTCATCGTAGGTAGAGGCAGGGTTGTGATTTTGAGGAGTGTGGGGTCGAATTGTAGAGCACGGAAGTTCTGGGTGCAAGATGTATACACCAAACACGAGTTACCATAGTTCGACAACACCTATCCGCCAAGTCATGTTCATAAAATTGGCTAAGTATGCAACCAAACGGTGGTCGGTCGGAATCGTGATGTGAAGATATATATGGAGATAATGATTTTTCAGTTCGCCACACCGGGTACCCGCGAGCACAGAAACACAATAAAGTATAGAACTATAAACGCATAATAGAGAAAAAGAACAAAAGGTAAAAAACATGAAAGTTTACAAGAGGAAAAAAAAAGGGAGAGAATAATTATATTTCTCAGACAACAACACTTACTCTCATAACTATGAAACCATAGTAAAACATAAACCATGGGAAAAGCATCGCTAACTATGAAATATAGTTGGAGCCCGAAAAACTTTGGTTGAAGCCATAAGAGACGTAATTTACATCGACTGCAAAATTTTGTATGTTATTTTATCTTAATAGTATTTTATGGGGAGCCAATTGCAAAACAATGTAACAACAGATTCAACTGCAGATGCAACACCCCAACATTGCAAAGCTTAGGAAAACAAGAGAATAAAACAAACAACAACCCAATTAAGGAGCACCAAAAGGCCCAACTGCAGCTGCAGGACGCGAACACTACAAAGTTGAATCAAACAACAATAAGTAGCATCCAGCGAACAAAGAAGCAAGCACCAACCACTCAAACAGGAATGTCGCAGTTCCAATCGCGGTTGAAAAACCCCAAACGTGCAAACTACAACAAGACAAACAAGCAAAAAAGAACAACAACAACAGGGAAATAAGAAATCAATGGAGATGCAAGAAGCAAGCATGAACCAGTGAACCAATAATGTCGTTGAAGTACAATATTGCCCAAATTGATTGTAGAGAACATTTCATATAAAAAAAAAAAACGGAAGAAAATGTATTGTAACAAGCCTGCTAAGTAAACATTTAACACTGCGAAGCTTGTTAGGCAAACATTTAAGTCTGTTAGAAATGCTCTGTAAACATTTAAGAAAGAATGCAGTGTGGTAGGTCTCTGACGTACCAAAAAAAAATTATTACAATTTATTATAAAATAAAATTAGTAATAATAGTTCGAATAGTAGAGAATGTATTCGAAGGAAAAACTTTGGATATGCTAGCATATCAAACATTGGGATAAATTTAGCTAGCATAAAATGCTAAGACAAGCATTCAAGCTAATACTAGCATTAATCCACCTTCAAGCAATGCACAAGAAAAATATATGATTCAAAAACAATGTAGACAATCAAAAAGTTTGTATATGCTAACATATAAAACATTGGGAATAGTGAAGCCGACAATAAGACCTCCAATCTATTATCCAATTAGATCATTACATATATGGTACTTTTTATTATATAAAAATCAATGTTTTTAGTTCCCTAGCTCCAACAATAGATATTATGCAAATATTTATGGTCAAAGGACAAACTAATATGAAGTCAACGATTTATCGATTGTTATAGTCCCTCTATGCCTACGACAAGGACTAATAAGGGTGTTAGGCAACAATGCCCTCATTTTTTTTATTTAAGGGATTTATTATTACAAAAGTTTTCAAATCAAATAAGGGTGTTCAAATAAGGTGTTAGGTAACAATGTCCTATTTTTATTTATTTAATGTGTTTATTATTATGGGCATAAATATTTTTTATGTTTATGATTATGGCATAGGTGTTGGGAAAATCCTTTGGAAATGAAAATATTAACAAGAAAATCTCCAGACTAAAACCAATTTCAAGAATCTAGTACATTTTGTTTTTTTGTAAGTGAGTGTAAGAAGTTGTATTACTGCAAAAGGATTATGATACAAAAAGGGGGGGGACTCCTGGTCTTCCTAGTAGGAAACCATACCAGGGGTTCCCAAGTTGCGCTTACTGATATATATGAGGGGTGGGACTGGTCTGTGACCAAGGGAAACTAGGCTAGTCCCACCATAACAAGTTTGAAAAGGAAAAGCAACACAGACATAAAAAAAATAGATGTTGCATCAACCTACTAAGCCCAAGAGGGTAGTGGCCGAACTAACTATTCGACTAACCATTCACTAGTCTAGGATAATGATGTGTTTCTCCTCACCATCCTCCTGGCTCTTGTTATCCTCCTTCTGGGGGATTGTGCGAGTCTTCATGATGTGGGCTGGCACACTGTGCCCATCAGTTGGTGTGATATCCATGTGGTGTACATAACGCAAATAGAGGTGAGATTGAGCAGCCAACCGCTCCAGCTTGGATTTCTTGTCCTTCTCGACCTCAACTAATAGTTTGGTAATAGTTTCCAAACTGTTGAGGCGACTTAGGTTTTCTTCCATCATTTTCTTGAGTTCCTTGTTATCCTCTCATTTGGCGTCCTCCGTTTACAAACTAACTTTGTTGATCATCATCTTAGTTAGCCATGCCATCTCCACTGTTTTATGGTAGAGGGTTTCCCTGGGCTGCGTGGCCCCTGGATCAATTACCCAGTCTGCTTCCTGTGCCAGTGCATCCCATGCTTTACCTTTGTATTTTTCTTTTATTTCCTTTTCCCAGTGGATAATGATCTATTTTCCTTTCAGTGCTACCCGATTTTGGAAGGTTCCCTTCGCATCTTTTGTCGCCTACTCCATTCTTGACACCTATCGTGGACTATTTGGGACTTCCTTTCCAAGGGGGTTCCTCTTCCTGTGCGTTCACTTCATTCACACTATCCTTCTTGGTCTATCGTAGTTCCTTTGTTGGTTATTCATCCTGTACCTAACTTCACAAGGATTCTTCCTTTCCCTATCCTTGTATCTGTGGTAGTCCATATTGTTGTGCTCCTTTTGTTTGTGGTTATTTTTGTTGTCATTCCTCTTATTGAGCTTCTCCTATTGTGAGCTTGTCCTTCCAATCATGGCTTGCCCGTAGTGGTAATCACTCCTATCCTTTATACACGTTGCGGCTCATATGATCATGATGACTCACCTTTTATCCATGTATGGGTCCATGCCCCTGCTCGTTTGAGATCCTACTGTGTTCCTCTTTGTATCTGTACTTTGGCATGGAGGATCGGTTCTGGACCATGTCACTCCCTCATGCCTTACGTCATTCATTGCATGCGGTTTGACATCTGTAATTTCCCTCGTGATTCCCTACTCCTCTCTCTGTCACAAGGGTCTTGTTGTCGTACTCTCGCCTATTTTTTATGCTGATCCTGCATGGTGATTGGTGACCGAGTTTTCGGCAATCATATCCTGCCTAAGTTCTGCATGCCCGTCGTTGGGCCTTGCGTTGCCCTTCTCGATGTGACCTTCCTTGCTTACACTGCCTTCACGGTCTTTTGTTGCTAGGTGGATGCAGTTTGTTCTGAGTTGACCATTTGGGATGTTGATCCTGGTAGTGTCTAGTTCCATACCTTCCTTATCTACCCCCTCGTTGGCTAGTCTATCCGCCAGGCCATTTGTTGACCTGCGGACCCAACTCAACTCCACTATGTTTAGATTTTTTAGATTCTTCTTGATTTCCTGTAGGGAGAGGGCCAGGCGCTAGTGTCTCTGAACCTTTCCCACTCTGGTGTCATTCTGGAGTCTCTTTGTCATGTTGATGACCAGAGTGTAATCGCCTTCCACAATAGTGTTTTTCAACCTTTCACGCCTTAGAATTTCAATACCAAGCTCCAGGGCTCCAAATTCCACTGTGTTGTTGGTTGAGTTTCCCATACTCTTAGCGTATAGCCGCATGATGTTACCACCACTGTCTTTGATCACCCCTCCCATCCCTGCCACTTATGGGTTTCCTTTTGTTGCCCCGTCAAAATTTAATTTGAGGGACCCTAATGGGGGGGGGTCTAGTTGCGGTCTCCTATTTGGAGTTATGGCTCCTGTGCAACCGTTGTTTTTTTGCGCCCATCTTTTAGGTGAAAAAATTCCAGGATGTGGGCGTCCTGGTCAATGAATTGCGTTTTTTCCTTCTTGCACTTGCGGCTCTACTTCTTTTCTCATATTTGTAAGATTATTTCATCCTTGAGCTTTCCTTCCAGTAGGCTTTCATTCCTGAAGATGTGTCGGTTCCTTTCTTTCAATATTTCCGAGATGATCATCCCCGATGTTAGTTTCCAACAGAGGTTCACCATTTCATTTTCGTTGTAACTCTCATTCCAATTGTTGATGGTTGCGTTGATGTTGCCCCAGATCCTATTAGATTGGCGATAGATTTCAGCCACCCAATCCCATATCTCTGTTGTGTAACTACACTCATCGAAGAGGTGATTGGTTGTTTACTCCTTAGCTTGATAGAGGTGGCAGCGCAATGGACCTATATAACCCCTTTTCCTGAGATTTTCCCAGGTTAGAATTCTGTTGTGGAGAACTAACCATTCGAACAGTTTAATTTTTGGCCATTGTGGTTTGCGCCAAATCTTTACCCATTGTTGCGTTGGGTGCTCTTGATCCTGTTCTGAGATGTAATGTCATGCTTCTTTTAAGTTGAATTCCCCACCATTTTCCCTACCCCACTTTAATTGGTCCTCATCTTCTGAGACTGCAATTTTCCTTTTACCCAGTTCCTCTTCCACCTCTTTTGTTAGGGTTGCGATACGGTCTTTATTTTGTGGGTTGAGTTTATCCTAGGTCCTCCATCTGTCATTATCAATTATTTTCTTCTAGTAGTGATGGATTTGTGTTTTACCTTGCGTTGTCATTTCCTGTTGTAGCTCCTTCCTATCTAGATTTTCCATTATGGGTTCCCATTGCCACGCGTCCTCCCAGAATATGGTTGTTTGACCATTCCTGACTTACCAGAAGTTGTGTTTATGGATCTAGTTCTTGTTGTGCCAGGCTAGATTCCATATGGTTGATCCCTCCCTTGTGCCCATGAATCAGATTCAATCTTGATCATTGATGTTCTCGGCATACTTGGACTTCGAGAGGTTTTTCCATGGTACTGAGTTGTCCTTGACCCATCTCCACCAAAGTTTTTCCCTGTAGGCTTCATTGGTTACCTATGGGTCTTGTAACCCTAGGCCTCCTTTTCCTTTTGGTCTACATACCTTCTACGAGGCTACCAAGGCCCAATTATTTTTATTTTCCACACCTCGCCATAAGAAATCTCTTTGAATGGCTCTTATCGTTTGTAGTATTCCTTTGGGAGCTGGAAACACTGACATCATATACGTCGGAATTGCTTGTAGAACTGCTTTGGTGAGGATAAGCCTCACTACCAGGTTGAGAGCTCTGTAAGTCCAATTTTTTACCCTCTCCTATAGTTTTTTTATCACTCCTTCCCACGTTGCCATTTTGCATGATTTGTTCGTCGGGGGGATTCCCAAGTATTTTGTTGGGAGTGTTTTGCGTTCAAACCCCATAATGTTGGCCAGGTTTCTTTGAATTGCAGGATTAGTGTTAAATAAGTAGATCATGGATTTGGAGTGGTTGATCTCCACCCTAGAGGCTTCCCCAAAGTCTTCTAAGATTCTTTTGTAGGATTTTTCTTCCTTGACCATGGGTGTGCCATGGAGTAGGGTGTAATCAACGAACTGTTGGTGTGTCGAGGTTGGACAGATTTCAAAAGGTTTGGTGCCTTTTAGTTCTCCTATTGCAGTTGTGATTTTACACTTCTATTGAGCCCTTCCATCATCAGAATGGACATGAAGGGGGATAGTGGGTCTCCTTGTCTAATACCTCTCGAAGGCCAGAAGGGTTTTGTTGAGGCTCCATTGATTAGCAGAGAGTAGATTGTCGTTGAGACTATATTGACAATCCAGATGATCCAATGTTGTTCAAACCCAAAGGCTTCCAGCGTCTTGGCCATATAGTGCCAACTAATTTTGTTGTAAGCCTTCACCGAGTCAAGTTGGATTATCATCTCCCCTCTCCTTTCTCTTTTCAGTGTGTGTATAAGCTCATGGGCATGAACGATGTTGTCCATTATTTGTCTTCCTTCTACAAAACCAACATGTTCTTGTGAAATCAGTGTGGGTAGGAGAGGTTTCAAGTTATTGGCTATGACTTTGGAGATTATCTTGTACACTACATTGCATACAACTATAGGCCTATAGCGATCTAGGGTCCTTGCTTCATTTTCTTTTGGGATTAGTGTGATCATTGTGGCATTTAGCGCTTTCAAGATGGATGTCGAGCGTTTGGAGTCTTCCACCACCCCATAAGCATCTTGTTTAACCACTTCTCAATAGGCTTTGAAAAATTCCACTGTGAAACCATATGAGCCTGGGGCCTTTCCATTGGGCATCTCCCGGACCACTTGGTCGATTTCCTCCTTTGTTATGGGTTTGTTTAGATTGATATTTTGTTCCT
>SNQJ01S0001341.1:197387-219791 GCA_010110895.2 Picea sitchensis
AAATAATGTTGAGACAATATTGCATGGAAGTAAACCGGTCAAGGTTCCTATTCCTATAGGTGTAAAGTTATCTGTAGATCAGTGTCCCAAGACACAGGAAGAAGAAGAGGACATGTCCCATGTTCTGTATGCCAGTGTAGTTGGCAGTTTGATGTATGCAATGGTCTGTACTAGACCAAACATTGCACATGCAGTGGGAGTTTTGAGCAGGTATATGTCAAAACTAGGGAAGGAGCATTGGACAACAGTAAAGAGGGTCTTTAGGTATATGCGTGGCACTACCAGTTATGGATTGTGCTACCAAGGAAGACTAGGATTGGACAGAGTGTTGAACATACATGGATTTGTTGATGCAGACTGGGTTGGAGATCTAGATCACAAAAGATCTACAAGTGGGTATGTGTTTAACCTTTTTGGAGGAACAATCAATTGGATGAGAAAAAGACAGGTTGTAGTGGTACTCTCAACTATAGAAGCTGAATACATGGAAGCCACTCATGCAAGCAAGGAAGCAGTATGGTTACAAAGATTGTGTTTAGGTATTGGGTTGGTACAACAAGCAGTGATATTACATTGTGATAGTCAAAGTGAAATATTCATGGAAAATAACCTTTCTTATCATTCGAAGACAAATCATATTGATGTTTAGTATCACTTTATGAGAGACATGGTTGAGGAAAAGAAGGTGTTGCTGGAAATGGTTGACACTTTCAAGAATGTTGTAGATTCATTGACAAAGTCTGTGAGCATAGAACAATTCTCTTAGTGTAGAGTATCAATGGGCATTGTTGCCCTGGATTGTTGACTATATAATCCCCTAGACCCCTGGATGCAAAGAAAACAACAAGTGGGAGAGTGTTGGGTATGTGTTATATTCTTTGCATGTGTGTGTGTGGGCATGTCAGATATGATAATTGCGTCTAACGATACCTCATAGTAGTGCTCTGTTTGTGCTGTGTGCGCTAGGTGCTTTCCTAGGGGGGTCCCAGGGGGGGGGCAGGTATGCCCCCGCTTGGTTACGCACAGCGTTCGTGGCAGTGCCCCAAAATTTTTTTTTGGGCGGTTTTTGCTATTTTTAGTGGATTTTTCTATTTTTAGCGGTTTACTAAAAATAATCCCAGTTTTAGGGATTAGGGTTTTGGTATTTATGAAACACCTAAAAGCATTGCATATATTGTATAGTGAATGGTGAAATTCAATATAATTAATATAATAAAGGTTTTCCCTGTTGAGGGTTTCCAGTATAAATCTCTATGTACTATGTGAATGAGCCATTGATTAAATTCTATTTTTCTTAAGAATCTATATGCATTGCTTTACTTCACAGTTTTAAAACTTATAGGTATGCCCCTGTGCCAACACTTAGTGCTTTGATTACGATGTGTAATGTGTAGATCGTTGTTGCGTAAGTACCTTGCTTATGTTAAGGGTAAATGAATGCTAGATTTAAATCATAATGCTAAGTGCTAAATTCTCAGGGTATATCATCACTTGTTATTACTGTGTTGATCTATCTTTGATTATGCTCTGTGATGTTAAAGAAGTTAATAAACTAATGTATGTCACTTCCTAAGCATTAACAAAATATTATGTGAAGTGCTATTATCACAGATCTATGTCCCACTCTGGTTACAAACACCTGTGTCCTATAACCCCCCTCTTCCTTATACCTCAGGTGACACTTGGCTTGCTTCGCAGGTGTTGCTGAAAGGGCCAGTGGTCAGGGTTTTTTTGGTGCGTTGTTAAGCATTGAACCCCGGGTCTACCCATTCTACCAACAATGAGTTGTAGATCTCCTTTCCACCTATCATAGGTATAATCCATCACATCGAGTTAATACCAGGAGAAATCTTGCCGAGCAAAGAAACTTACAAATTGACACCTCAAGAGAATGAGGAGGTGAAGAGACAGGTTCAAGATCTGTTAGAGAAATTTTTGGTCGGAGAAAGCTTGAGTCTGTGCATAGTACCAACTTTGTTGAGTCCAAAGAAGGATGGAGGATGGAGAATGTGTACAAATGCAAGGGCCATAAATAAGATCACCATTAGGTACATATTTCCATTGCCGAGGATGGATGACTTAATGGATTTTTTAAGAGGAGAGAACTATTTTTCAAAGATAGATTTGAAAAGTGGATATCACTAGATAAGGATGAGGGAAGGTGATGAGTGGAAAATATCCTTCAAGACAAATGAGGGATTGTATGAATGGCTTGTTATGTCATTTGGCTTAACGAATGCCCCGAGAAATTTTATGAGATTGATGAAAGAAGTGTTGAAACATTTTATTGGAAAATTTTGTGATCATATATCTGGATGATATACTAGTCTTCAGTAAAACTGAGGAAGAGCATATGAGGCACTTAACATTACTGATGAGGAGGTTACAGTGGGAGAAGCTGCTGACAAATTTTAAAAAATCATGTTTAATGAAGACATAACTCATTTATTTGGGTTTTGTGATCTCTTCGAATGAATTGAAGATGGATCTCAACAAGGTGAAAGCAATTAGAGAATAGTCATCACTGAGTATATTTGAGGTAAGATGATTCCATGGATTAACAAGTTTCTACCAGAATTTCATCAGAGATTTTAGTGAGATCAGTGTGCAAATGATGGATACAGTGAAGAAAAGACATAAGTCTTCCATATGGACAGAATAGGATGAAAAGAGCTTAAACATATTGAAAGAGAAGATAACAGAACAATCGATTCTGGTGTTACTAGATTTCAAGAAGACATTTCAGGTGAGATGTGATGCGAGTGGAGTTGCAATTGGAGCGGTCTTAAGCCAATATAATAGGCATGTTTCATAGCTTAGTGAGAAGTTGAATGATACTAAGAGAAAGTACTCCACGCATGATAAAGAGTTATATTCCATAATTCAAGCCTTGAAGAAATGGAGGCATTATCTCGTTCCAAAAGAGTTTTTTTTGTATAGAAATAATCAGGATTTACAATTCATAACCAAACAAGAGACGTTAAACCAAAGACATGCCAAGTGGATAGAGTTTATGAAAAATATCACTTTTGTCATTAAACATATTTCTGGTAATGATAACAAGGTTGTTGATGCATTGAGCAGGAGATGTCTAATTATGTAGGAATTTCAAGTGAAAACCTTGGGGTTTGACTACCTTAAGAAAATGTATCATGATGATCCAAATTTGAAATAAGCATATGCAGCATGTGAGAATCTTGTTCTCAGATACAGAAGCTGGTGGACCAAATATCTAATTTAGGATGGGTTGTTGTTCAATGGATGCCAGTTTTGCATACCAAAGTGTTCGATGAGGGAGAATTTTCTTAAGGAAAATCATAGTGGAGGTCTAGCCAGACATTTTGGCCATGAAAAGAAATTTTCACAATTGAACGGTTCGTATTATTATCGAGGTATGAGGGAAGAGGTAAAAAGGTTTGTGAAAAGATGTAATATTTTCCAGTATGCAAAGAGGAAGAGACAAAATATTGGGTTGTATCAACCATTGCCTGTTCTAGTGAGGCCTTGGGATGCAATAAGCATGGATTTTGTGTTGGGATTTCCAACAACAGAAAGAGGAAGTGATTCCATATTTGTGGTAGTTGACATATTTTCAAATATGGTGCACTTTATCCCATGCCAGAAAACTAGTGATGCAACACACATTGCTAATTTGTTTTTCAAAGAAGTTGTGAGACTCCATGGATTTCCCAGGAGTATTGTTTTAGACAGGGATACCAAATTTGTTGGTCATTTCTGGAGAACATTGTGTAAGAAGTTGGGAATGAAACTCTCCTTTAGTTATGCATATCTCCCTCAAACAAATGTACAGACTGAGGTGGTGAATCGAAGTTTAGGATATTTACTGAGAAGTTTGGTCACTTATCATCATAGCCAGTGGGATCAGATTCTAGCGCAAGTGGAGTTTTCATATAATGACTCAGTGAACAAAAGTGCCAGAAAGAGTCCATTTCAGATCGTGTATGGAATTAATCCAAGGGGAGTTTCAGAGTTAAGATATTTGGATAAAAGTGAATTTAGAAGTGCTAGAGTCGAAGACTTCGCTATAGAATTGTAGAATCTTCATAGTCAGATCAAAGAGAAGTTCCAAAGGATAAGTAATGAATATAAATGCAGAGTTGATCAACATAAGAGGAAACTTCAATTTGAAGTTGGAGATCAAGTTCTAGCACATCGTAGGAAGGAGAGGTTCCCAAGAGGGACATATAATAAACTAAAGTTGAAGAAGATAGGACCATGCAAAATCCTAAGAAAATTTGGTGAGAACACGTATGAGATAGAGTTGCCAGAGGATGTGGGTATATCACCCATATTCAACATTGAAGACCTGTATCCTTACAGGGAAGATGGAGTTGGAGGACCCAAAGATCAGAAGGAGATCCAGTGGAAAAATAAAATTATTGTAGCAGAAAAGACGCAAATGGAGCAGATTGTCGATCATAGAATTGGTAAGAAGACCAGAAGGAAAACATATTTTGAGTATTTGGATAGAAAATTCCAGTTGGGTAAGCGAATCGGATATCCAGAAGCATGGAGGATCAGTGTAGGATCTCATTGATAGGAGTCCATTAATTTTCCATCCAAAGGAGTATAATGTAGGAGCATCACCAACAAAGCGTGAGTGGAGGATAGCTAGGTGCACTAGTGTGCATTTTGAAATTTTTTATTTTTGAAGAAAGTGTATCACACAAATATTTTAAAAGAAACTGTAATTAAAGAACATATTTAATGTTTTGGAGCTGGATGATTTCATGAGGACATCAAAGAATGTAATTTCTTTTAATGTAGTTGAGTGCAATACATATTCGATGTGTTCGATCCTATCTGTCTGTCACAAATATTTATTGTAATAAATTCTAGTAGTTGATATCTTTTAATTCGATAGGATAGCTCTAGAATAGTTGGAGGGAAGATATCAAAGAGCCCCTCTTGTATAAATCTTTGTATTGTTGCCCAATAGAGATTGTTTATGGTTGCTGATCTATTGTAGAGTTTATTATTGCCACTCTATTTATTGAGAGTTGTTTCCATTGTAGGTGAGAGTCGAGAGCTATCGAGAAGAAGTATATGAACACATGTATATTTTAGTTGAATGAATATAATAGAGGAGGATTGTCCCAAATGTCTGGTGTTACTACATCTATTTGAATAAATGAATGGTAGAATTTCTGTTTATTTTCAATTCTCTGTTGTTTCTTTTTATTGTGTTTATGATTGCATTTACATGGTTGAATGTATGAATATATTAAGTTTTAAATAAGTTTTAATCATTTCTCTTCTATGAGAAAGTGCAAGTGTGCATAGTGTTTGCAAGGAGTTTATTGACAGAGTCTGTTTTGACTCATAATCTCAGAAGAGATAACATGAAACTTATATAGGTGCAAGGAGTGCATAGTGTCCACAAAGAGTGTGCAACAAATTCTTTTGACTCAGAAGGTCAGAAGGATTAGTGGAATTTGTCCACAGAGAAGCCAAGTCCTGGAGGAAAACCTATTGAAAAGAGTGCATAGTCTAAAATTTGACTAAGTGTTGAAATGTGTATTTTAAGAAGACAAGAGTTTGAGGAAGAATAAGATTAGGAGGAAGAGTGGTGAAAATTGTGAAAAGGGAGGATTCCTTTGAGGTTTTCCTAGAATCAGTAAATTGAGATCCATCTAGGAGGGACCGAGATCATTCCATACCATTATATCTTGGGATATTTGCATGGAGGACTAACCGAGAGGTGTTTCGACATTTAGGAGTTCGGAGAATTTTGAAGTGATAGAGAGGTGATATCATCGAAGTCATGAAGTTGCGAAGCGAATCTTAACCATTAGCTATGAGGAGACATGTGGAAACAGATTAGATAATCTGGGAGTTAGAGGTTCGGAGGAAGTAAGTGTGGAGTAAGTGAAGTTTCGCAAAGTCACAAAACCTGAAGTACAGTTGGACCATTAGATCCAAGGAGACATGTGGCAGAGATCCATGAATTTAAATAAAGGTGTTTCGAGAGGAAATAGAGGAGGAGGTTACAATATCACCAGATCCCAAAGTGGAGAAGGGATTGGCCAAGGTTATAGCTCATGGTCATAGAGGAGGAATATTCTAGTGAAAAAACTAGTACTTGCAATTGGTGTTGCCAAGCACTGGAGAGCGGTGTTGCAAGTGGTCTGAATTTCCAAGTGACATCAATGGGATCTGTGTGTGTATTATTTGTTTAGTTTATATTGAAGGCCCAAAGAACTAATTTGGTTCGAGGGGTTTGAAGATCCAAGATTGGGAGGTCATAGAATCCCCAGGAGGGAAGGGGGTTGTGCTGTCACATGATCAAATGAAAATGTAACTATGAAATTCTACTGTATCTCTTCCTAGTTAGTTGTTTCTTTGTGTTATTCCTATTCTATGTACCGTTTCTTCATAATTCCTTCTAATGTGTGAATAAAATGGTGTGTCCATTCTTCTGGTGGTATTAATCTCCATTGAACCATGCACTTATCTACATGTTCTTAAGGTTGTCCAAATCCATCATATTTCTCCTCATATCTATGTTCCTGTTTTGCATCAAATCTGATGTGCGATAACCTTTTGCACTGGAACCAATTGTTGATATTCTCCTTGTGTGTTCCCCACCAATGGGGAAGTGTATATCTCAAAGAAATATCTAATATTGGTAGTCTCTGAATTTCTACTACTTCTAGTTCAAATTTTATCAAAAACGCTTCCAAGTAATTCATACCATAAAAAGTAGGAGGCTCTCTTACCTTTGAACAAATCCATATTCGTGCGCACTTCATTCTTGTGCATATCCTGGTAGATAATTCATGTAGTCGTTGCTGCCAATTATCCAGTCATGTTTCATAGTATGACTCATAAGAACTAATACTCCTCCAACTGAGCATGCCATCTATAATTGGGTTGATATAATCCGCTTCATGCGTGGTTGTTCTATATAGTTGATATATATCTTCTGTAAGAATATTGTATGTCACAGCTTCCACATACCTTCCTCCTTTTGAGGGATCCAATGGCACAATAAATATAAACTCTCATGATTCAAATATCATCTTTCTTATCTTCAAATTGATAATATCCTGGTTATCAAAATTCCAATACAGGCCCAACAATGTTGGATATGGCGAATTGTTTTCCACTATGTCAATGAATTCAATGTCTGCCATGATGCATACACCATCTAGATCTACTGGAATCCCCTCCAACCTACCAATTAGTACCACTCTATGTTGATTTTCCAACTTCAACTGAATAGGTGAGTACCCCAGTTGAGGCTCTCTCATATCTTTCGATGTCTTTTTTGGAAGAACATTGACTTCAAATCCTAAGTCTAGTATGCTATTCCCCATATTGAAATCACCTATGTTGGAATTAAATATGAATTCCATGTTGGTTCGTCTCTTATTATGGACCTGGCTTATTCTTTTTACCCCTTCTTCCCCATAATTACACTTTCCTAACAAATTTTGTAGTACTTGTAAGGAATTTGTATCATTCAACAATTTTACAGATGACCCCAAAAAGTTTCTTAAGTTACTTACCTGGTATGAATACTTCTCTTGATTGGTCTGATCAAATAATGAAGGAATGTCATACACTAGTATCTCATCTTCTGGTTTTTCCCTGAAGTAGAAACAATATTTTCTTTCAGAATCTCCTCCCTAGCCTCTTTGAATATCTCTTTCTCTTTGTGTGCATCAAAATTTTGTTCAAGCGATGTATTCTTCCTGACCCACTAGTACTGGTCCTCATCCTTCTTGGCTTCATATTCTCTTGTCTTATCTCCATCTATAGTAACTATGTTAATATTCTCCCCATCCTCTTCTCTATTTTCCACCCTGATCCATTGCACATTCTCATTGGTCTGGTTCCTCTTGTCCTATATCTTTATCAAAAGTGCCAGAAAGTATTTTTCTTCGCGGTATGTTGCACGACAATACATACATGTTGCAGGTGGTTGTGGGTAGTCTCTTGCATAGTTCTCTAGTTTCTGATAGTTATGATAAACTACTAGTCCTCGACCTCCCCCAAAGTCTCTTCCTCCATCGAATCCTCCTTTGAAGCCTCCTTTTTTTCCCATGATTATATCTACATGGTGTATTATACTTAGGTCCTTGGTTATACTATGAATGTGAATTATTGTACTACTCTGGTGTTGTGTAGTGTTGTACAAGATTACACTGTTATTTACCTTGAAATTTTGTGCATTATATTGTGGTTGTGTTGCATACTTCTGCACGAGATTACATTGTGGCTACTATGCATTGTTATATTGAGTTTGTTGCACATATTTTTTTGTTACATGTTCATCCTGCACCCTATATGTATTTTCAATCCTTTCTTTCATCATCTCCAAGGTTTTAGATTCCTTATCCTCATGTCCATCTAACTTGCAAAAATTACAAAATGTGTTCTTTGGTACTATCTGATACTTCTGCATCAGGGGGCGGTGATATGGATCATTCCCGTATGTTTTGAAAATATCACACCATGTTCATATTGAAGCTAAAGGGTTTGGCATACCCACTCCAATATACTGCAAAAATAATGGACATTCATTTTTGTGATGGCATTTTATCCTACACATTGTACACCATACATATTCTCTTTTCTCCTTTCCTTTGTTCTGATTGAAATGGAATGTTAGGTTATTCATATGTTGCTTCAGGTATTCTATAGTTAGATATGAATTCCTGTATGTTTTTTCCTCTAGCTACAATGCTACTTGCAGAGCCTCAACCTAGATCTAGAATTTTTGTTGTCTCAAAGGATACTTCAAGTGTGGAAACAAATCATTAACAAAACAATTTCTATGTTGCGTATCAATAATAATACAATTTAACTTACCTTTTGTCCTCTTGAACTTCTGGTCCACTTACCATATTGATTCTCCTAGTTTATGCTTAATCTCTATCATTTCATTCATAAATTGGTCTTCTGATCTTGGTTTTTGAAATTCATTGATTAATTTACTCTTCACCTTTGCTATAGTTGTAGGTGTTCCCGTTGGATTATTTATTGTGAGACCCATGTACCAGTATAATGCATGGTCTCTAAATGTGATTGCCAACTCTACACCCTTTCTATATTCAACTGTAATCTTCTTTGTCGCCCACATCTTCTCATAGATAAACAAATGCTTTTTTGGATCATTTGATCCATCCCCTCATAAATGTAGTAACCTAATAGTTGGATCTTATCCTTCCATTGTGGAATTTGTTGAACTACCACCTCTTCACATTGTATATACTTTAATTCTACATGTTGAACTTGCACTTCTACTACTAGACCAACATCATGTAAAAATTCTTCTACCACTAATCACTTGTTGGTTAACTGGTTTTTCTTCTTCATATGTCTTATTCACACATGGGTTTGTGGGTTCCACACTAATTTAGATATGGAATGGAGAGCCTTCTTTTGCGTCGGACCCATGAACTTTGGTTTTCCTCTCATATGTGGCATGCAAGATATCCTCAATATGCCCCATGGCATGAAGATCATCTACCTCTTCCTCATCATTTTTCAATCCCTCTCTCTCAGCTATTGCCCTCTTCTTGTTATTCATTCTATACTGGTATGGTCATATGATTCATTTCAAACCTTACTTCCTTATGATTTTCCTGGTCTATTCATCATCCATCATGATGGGGTCCATTGCTCCCTTCTTCTAGCTACTCTCCAGAGCCTTCTCCAAATCTCAGATCTTCCTTAGTGCTTCCCCCATGCATGAAAAATGATCTAGTTTTCTGATTCCATGGTCATTGTTGGTGCATAATTGATTAGATCAGGGTCCTTCTTAGGTTACCAACAAAAGGTGCTATGTAGTCTAGAGCGTTGGCATTTTCATCTCCTCCGAAGAGAAGAATTCTCACCCAAAACACAACCAAGACAAAAGGATAGGGAAGGGCAAGGAGAATACTTAGGTAGGTTCACATAAACGTCAAGATTCGCCATGTTCTTGTGCAAGACAAACTAAATACCAGACATATATGAACTCATACATCCATGAACTAAAGCTAATTAGTTTTCAAAAATCCTTCAAACACAGAAAAATCATATGGAACTTATGAGCATAAAGAAATACTGTAAATATACAATACAAAATCATAAACATGTGATGACACAACATATTTCAAAATTTTGGATCCTTCTTTATATATTATCATCAGATCTTATCCTATAAAAACTCATAAATACAAATTAATGCTTTGTTACAGACTTCTAGCTCTAGGCCCATGTCCCAGAGCTCTGTCTACCCAAAACTATATATATATTACATTTACAGAACTAAAACCCAACTTCTCAACAATAGACATCAACAAGAAGAACAACAACCCAGATAGAACAACATGGGGAAAACCCTTTTACAATTGTGAGAACCATATTTCAGTCGTATTCATCCATATATATAGGCTAAGTAGCATCTTCTGGTTTTGGTCTCACGTGATTTATTGTTTTGTTGTAATTGTTTTTTCTTTGTTGGTGTTGCGCTGTCCTTTTCTACAACCAATTTCTGTTACTTTTCCTTGCTTCATTGTCCATCTTATTTTGTAGCTTGCACAACTCTTGCTAACCAAAATTGGGACTTTAGTCCCTCTTGTGCAGCTTCTAATCTAAAAATGAAGGGCCCAACAGGCTCCGACCACAAGCCTTGACTCACCCTCGAGTCAAGTAGTAGACTCTTTCACAGCTTCTAGGAGCAACTATTGCTTTCCCTTGTCCTCCTTTTCCTCTTTCCTTTCCTATTCTACTTGTGCTTGCTCTTCCTGTTGGACATATTGTCATTGATATGATGTCATTGATGTCAAAATACAATGTCATTGTGATATCATGATAAGTTGTTATTATGAATTGTCATTGTTAAGTTATCATAGATGAAATTGTCATTGATGTCAATAGTATAATAGTTAGCAGAGAATGTCAAACAATATGCAGAGATCAAAGATTAGAAGGAAAAGTGCAAAATTAGTAGAGAATTTCAAATAGTATGCAGAGATCAAATCTCAGAAAGAAGAGCGCATTGTAGAAATGTCATCGAGATCGAAATACCCACAGGAAAACTCCAGAGGATTTAAGAAAGAATCATGCTCATTGAGAATCAAGGTTAATATCATGAGCAATCGTGCAGAATACATAACGCGAGGTGCAAATGAATCTACCTAAAATCTCAGGAGAGGAAGCATATTAGATAAAAAAAAGATCAAAGCATGCAGATATCCTTGGCTTAGTTGGAAACCAATTATAAACCCAAAAATCTTAGAAGAGATGATGCACAGAAGCCATCCATTATCATTATAGGACAAACTATGACCGTCAGATCTAGGAGTTACAAGAGAAGGATCGTTGGAGGATTGGTCAATGATCATATCAATTTTTGACCATCGGATATGCAAGTGCCATATCAAGGGAAGGGATTGATTGTGGAGCATGAATGGAGAATTAAACAATGCGTTAATTCCAATACCGCGATTAGTCTAGACCATCGATCGCCACCCGCTAAATAGATCTATGGTTGGCATGAATTCCACTACCATTGAGAATTTTCCATTGTGGAGCTCGATGATAGTTTTAAACATCATGCTATTTGGGACCCCACATTCATCCATGATTTTTGATCAACTCCAAAATATTGAAGGAATGTAAAGGAGAAATCACTTGAAGCGTCGAAGGCCGAAGTTAATGTTAACCGTTGATCTACTTTGGGAGATTTCCTAACCAATGATCAAGTATAGTGGAAGGATAGCATAAGTGGAGGTGTTCACCGACAGCAAGCGGTCAACACTGATTTATGATCCATTTGGTAGGTGATCACTTTGAAGGAATTTCTACTACATAATTCAGGAGGCATGAATAGCCAAATTTTCAAAGTAAAAAAGAACCGTCCAACTCATCGTGACATTAAAACATGGCAACAAATATTGAAAAGTGATCAAACATTTCTTTAGCTTAGCGCTTGGTCACCACCTGCAATCATATGGAATACAAAAACAAAGGGAAAAAGAATATGCAACACTCAAATCAATAAACCTGTGGTTTTGTGCATATGGTCATATGTAAATAGTTTGAAGGAGGTTCCTCATAAATATTTAGTTCGACTGAGAGTTAACACTAGAATAAAATAGAGAATTGATAAAAGATCAAAAAATGATCTGTTTGTGAACTGAGAACACAACAAAATCATGAGTATGATATAATGAGTCAATCCATGTCTGTGATCAACTCATGAAGATAAAAGAACCAACACACAGTCATGATTAAAAGAGAGTTAGTTCATGAGAATTATGAATAAAGGATAAAAGGAAAAATGATATTAATTAAAGATTAATATTATGATTTTAAATGAAAAGGTACAAATGGTTCAAATATCAAAAGACACAATGATTCAAATTCACACCAGTTGGAAGACTATATAAACAAGAAGGAATGGTGAGAAGTTGATCTAAAAATGAAGAAGACTTGAAAAACTTGAGAATTATTGCAAGTAAATGTTATGTGTTTAAAGAAAATGGATCAGTTTGCAACACATAAATTAAAGGATTACTTATTCAAATTTACATATAGACAGAATCATAATCATTGAACATAAGCACATAAACACAACAATTTGATAAAGGAGTTCACCCCTCTCTTGGGCTACATCTCCTGGTCCATCTTCCAATGGATAATTATTATTAATTGCTCAAAGTGCTCAAAAACATGTCTTACAATGCTCAAAATGACAAAGCAACTGCTCCAATGGCTCCGCAACATCCCAAAACCCATGTCTGGGCTCTTTCAACACCTCAATGGGTCGAAAAACTGAAGAAGTTAGGCCCTCACGATCTCCCTCTTCAAACATTTGTCTGCATCACAAAATGCACCCTTGTTGTTTTAACGGCTCACACGCAATTTAAATCGTGAAAACCCAACACCGAGGCACAAGCCGCGTGCCAGCAGTTACCAAGCCGATAGAGACGGTTAGAGTGCGCCCGACTAACGCCCTAGGCACACAGTATGGGTCATAGTACCGCGTGCTAAAATAAATGGGGCTCCGTCCATATAATCATTGGAACCATATTACAATTGTTGGAACCATATTATAACCATTGAAACCATATTACAACAAAATTCCTGCAGCCTTGATGTATATGCAGGTAGTCACATATATATGGCGACCAAGGGAGTAGGCTAGGCCGACCCGGTCTGACCCGACTATACCAACAATGATTTAAATATAACCCAAAACATATATATATATCAAAGGTGCAGTAGTAATTGGTTATCGGGAGTTTGTATAGAGTGTTTGATAGCGATTGGGAAGTGGGGGTAGAACCCCACGGACTCCATACATTTACAAACAACAATAATAACCACTGCCCAAACAACGAGTGACACGTGGAATTATGGTTAGTACGATGTCCTCCTTCCATTTTCCGCAAAGGACGCATGTCACTTCGATTTGACAGCTGTCAACCAACCCGGTTTCCATGTCATCCGTGCGATGCATGCCGGTCTTGCCACATCCGGACTATACCGGTTATGCAGGCTATCTGATCGGCGCAAAATTTTTACTGTTTGACCAGCCAGACAAAATGTGATATCTTCTCCATAGAACCCGTTGTCGAAAGTATTAAATATACCACTTAGGAATCGGAAAGGCAGAGATGGACGCAATGAATGCTTTGGTTCCGTTTGCATTTCGAGCAATTTGAAATTTTGAGCAAAATTTGATCACGATTTTACCTCCCCATTGGGAGCTTTTGGACCTCCAAAACTATTTTGATCTATGTGAAGATGAGGGTAAAGTTCCTCACCTTCAACCTCAATCCACTTGGCCTTGCTTGGATTAGTCCCTGAACCAACTCGCAAATGCTCCACATTTCCTCATTTTGAAGTTCATATTCCTATCAAGGATGGTGTCTTCACAGTGGATTACGGTGAATATTGAAGAAAAATCATCTATGGAAGAATTTGAACATGCTCTCATGATCATCAATGATGGAGGCTCATACAACTTCAAATTCTCAACATTAACAAGCGCATACATCTTCATATAAGGCGGTAAATCTAAACGAAAGGCATTTTTTACCAATCTTGTCGACAATCTTGAAAAGACCATGTCGGTGGTTTCAACTTTTTACCTTCTCCTTTAAAGCCTCTCTCCTTGCTAATGTAAAGCCAAACTTCATCTCCAACTTAGGCGTATTAAAAACAATGCTTGTCATGTCTGCGTTTATTACTTGGCGACTCTTTCCAAATTTGCTCTTACCACTGATGTATCATTTGAATTTGTTCAATGAACTTCTGCCCTATCAATGTCATATTGACTATCCAGCAACAATATCTTTCCCAAAGATAAAATCTAAAGGTGACGTGGGAAAATATCCAAAACATGCATCAAATGGCGACGTTTGAGTCGAGTGCTTAAAGCTGCGATTAATGCATGTTAGATGTAGTGTAAATGTTCATCCCAAAGTTTAGGATGCTTTTACGCAATAACGAAGAAGATGCACCACTATACGATTTACCACCTCTGTCGACCATGCATGCAGGGATGAAAAGTTGTGCTCTTTTTAAGTTTATTGTCCATGAGTGCCCATAAACTTGACCAAAAACTTTTAAATCGGGAATCTCGATCCGAAATAATGGACTTAGGAATCCAAAAATGTACCCAAACATTTTGAAAGAACAACTGGATTTGTTACCTTGGTTACTGCTTAGTGCAAAGGCATCAAATACATCTTAATTGTCGATCAACCACAACATAAAGATAATCGCGACCTGCGTCTCAGCATAGGCAAACCACCAACAAATCCATGGAAATAATTTCCCAATGTCGAAGAGCTGGAAGTGGAGTGTACAAGCCAAACTTTCGATTTCTAGGTTTACTTGTAGCACACAATGAACATCCTCGAACATATTACTTGAAACACTTTCATTCATTTAAGGCCAATAGAAATACCTTTGTAAATTAGCCAATGTCTTGCCTACACCAAAATGACCAGCAATAAGAAGAATACGCTTCCCTTATGATGTTGATTCTTTCTCCACAGGGAATACACAACACTTAAAGATGATACAAGAGATTATTATGCACGAGTAATCCAATTCTTCCCTAACATAGTTAAGTGTAAAAGTTTCTTTACTTCCTTAAATTCGATTATCTAAAGCATATTGCTCCCTTAGCTTTCATGCATTATAGGACTGCTTAAGAATAGCGGAAACTGCTTAATAATAGGCCTTGAAGCATATCAACAACTTTGTTAAAATGCCCTTCTTATGCACGATAACCAAATGAAGCTGTTGAAGAAAACCCATCCATCTGAAGTGCCTAGCTTGCTGTGGCACAATGCGTGATTGTAAGTATTGCAAGGTTGATGATGCGGTGTGAATAATGGTTTCTTTTTAACAAATAATGTATTTTTTAACACTTTGAACCAATGCATACAATTCCTTATCATAAGTAGGATAATTAATCAAGGAACCATTAAACGTCTCAGAATGAAACAAATGGGCTTACCACATCGTATGGCTGCTCCCATTGCGTAATTACTTACATTTATCTAGATTTCAAAGGTTGTCTTAAATTTGGAGGTGCAGAGCCGTGGCCCGATTTTCTTTTCAAAATCAAAATCCTACGTTGTTTCTTAGCGCTGTTGAAAACTTGCCGACACTTGATACAGCATGTAATGGGTACCAATGGATGAAAAGTTAGCAATAAAATTTTTCTCCAATATTGGTAGGCTCCCAAAAAACTTCTTACCTGTCACATTGCTTGAGTGCGGACCATTCCAAAATAACTTTAACTTTAGGGGGATCCAATTTTTAATTCACCTCCATAACAATATGACCTAAGTAAATAAGGGAAGTTTTACCAAATTCACATTTGGACAACTTAAAAAAAATTGTTCTTTCCTCAAAACATCCAAAAGACTTGTTTCACATGTGTATATATTCACGATAGTTGCTAAAGATCAAAATATCATCTAAGTGAACAATAACACAATCATCGAGAAAAGTCCTTAAGACATCGTTCATAGCTCTCATGAAAGTAGAAGGTGCATTGCAAAGTCAAGCGCGTTACCATCCATTCAAACAAACCTTGCCCAGTCCCTAAAGTTGTCTTCCATGTGTCTCCCTCAAAAATTATGATCACGATGATAACCCCTCCTTAAATATAACTTAGTGAAATATTTGGCATCTTTTAATTGATCAAACAAATCATCAATTCTCGGAAAATGATACTTATTCTTCAAAGCGTAATTTTGTTTCAAAAACAAGAAATCCAACACACATTAAGCCATTACCATCTTTCTTTGGAACTAACACAATTGGAGATCCACATGGCAGGCTTTTGGTACAATAGCTTATTTTGTCCACAACAACTCCACAGTTGTTTTTAATCTCAGCATTTTCCATAATTGACATTCTATACATACCAATGTTGGAGTGGACAATCTTGTTGTGGCGATTTCATATTTGGATTCCTCTTTTTGGAGGCAAGCCCTTAGGTTCTTTAAACATGTCATCATCTTGATTAACAACTTCAAATAAAATTTGGATTTAACTTTGCATCACAACCTTGAAATGCTTAGTTCTCAACATCATTTTAGGTTTGATCATTAGAAGAACAAAATTCTTACTAGCATTAACTAACCTCTTCATTTGCCCATATTGCCAGTTGATAAATTCATCTTCTTAGTGAGCTCTAACAATATACTCAACCCCATCTTTAAACAAATGATACTTATTCTCTTGTGATAGAAAAATATCTTTCCTATCATACAAATAAGGACTTCCCAACAAAATACCACATATATCCAACGAAATCACATAAAGCTCTACCTCATCAACAAAATTAGCGAGTTATTGCAAACCTAAGTTTACACTTCACAGTTACTTGTAACTAGCATTATCACATATCCAACCAAGAGGGTATGGCTTAGGATGTGGACTTGTTTCCAACAAGTTAGGTGTCTTGAGAAATAAGGTTTTCTTGAGATCTAGAATCAAATGCGCGATGTCTATCTTAATATGTTTTGAAACAACCCTTATATGAAAAAGTTCAATTCTCATTTCTCTTGTTGAGTTACATTGATTGATAAATTCATCTTCTTAGTGTGAGCTCTAACAATATACTCAACCCCATCTTTAAACAAATGATACTTATTCTCTTGACGATAGAAAATATCTTTCCTATCATACAAATAAGGACTTCCCAACAAAATACCACATATATCCAACGAAATCACATCAAGCTCTACCTCATCAACAAAATTAGCAGTTATTGCAAACCTAAGTTTACACTTCCTGGTTACTTGTAACTTAGCATTATCACATATCCAACCAAGAGGGTATGGCTTAGGATGTGGACTTGTTTCCAACTTAAGTTTCTTAACAGTGTCTTCAGAAATAAGGTTTTCTTGAGATCTAGAATCAAATAACGTGTCTATCTTAATATGTTTTGAAACAACCCTTATATGAAAAAGTTCAATTCTCATTTTCTCTTGTTGAGTTACATTGACATTAGTATTACTTGAAGAGCTAGTACTTGCAACAGAACCATTACCTTGGTAACCTATGGCTGTGATCTTTGTCTCATCACCCGAATCTGAACCTAAATCCTGTTGAACAGTCGCAACAGTCTTTGACTTCCCTTTGTTGTTGTTGCCAAACATTTTAGGTCCTCTTTCAGGATGAAGCTTCCAACAATGGTCTTCATCATGGCCATCTTTTGAACAATGTTTACATGTGAACTTTTCTCCCTCTTTCTTCACAGTAGCATTTTTTCTTCCATTGCCCTTGAACTTCTTCTTTCCCTTTTCTCCATGGTTGAATTTCTTCTTGTTACCCTCATGAATATCGTTCCTTCCCCTTGCTTCCAAATGAGTAGCCTATACACAAAATTCATCTAGATTCAAAGGATTAAACATGAGTATAGTATGCCTCAAATAACTATGTAAAGCACCAATATATTTGAGCAAAGTTTCCTGTGAAGACAAATCAACTCCCAAAACCAAAGCTCTTCTCCTAAATTCCTGAGTAAAACTTTGTACATTCTGTCCTTTAGCTTGTCTAAAATTATTCCATTCCATGGTTGCCTTTTGTTTATATGCCAATGGATAAAAAAAAAATTTAATTGCTATAATGAAATCATTCCAAAAAAACAAATTTTTTCCATGCTTTTTCATTTCCTCCTGAGTCTTAGATTCCCACCAAATAAGTGTTGAACCATCTAATCTTAATGAAGCAAGCTGAATTTTGGTATCATCATCTTGAATCTTTTGTATTCTACAATATACTTCAATTTGACGTATCCAATTATCTAACTTTTCAGCATTAACTTCTCCATTGTATATTGGCAACTCAAATTTTATATCAAGATTTAATGAAGGAATTTGCGAAGGAGTTTTACCATACCCCTTTGGAGAATTCAAGAAGAGGTCTCAAACTGGTAGAAGAAGAAGAAGAAGATGATGATGGAGGAGAGGGTGGTGGAGAAGCAGCATTCCCTCCATTTCCATCTGGAGTTTTGTCACCACCGCCTCCCTTATGCATTGAAGGGTTGGAGCCTTCACCCTGCGACAATATGTTCCTTTTCATCAAGATCTTCATCATCTCTCTCATCTCCATGACAGCCTTTCTGAGATCTTCATCTTCGACAAGAACACGTTCATGACTTTCTGCATGAGCCATGCTTGGTGAATGTCTCTCTGAAACTTGTGGTGAATGAATATGCTTCCTC
Source organism: Picea sitchensis (assembly GCA_010110895.2). Lineage (NCBI taxonomy): Eukaryota > Viridiplantae > Streptophyta > Pinopsida > Pinales > Pinaceae > Picea > Picea sitchensis. The sequence goes on from SNQJ01S0001341.1 coordinate 216,106, forward strand.
CTTGTCGGATGAGAAATTGGCTCCACAAGTTGACCTTCTCCTCTTGTGAGTTTCAACCTTGTGAGCATCAGAAACAAAACTTGCAAACAATCAAGTCTTCAAAAACCAGTGCTCTGATACCAACTTGATCTATAAATGAAGAAGACTTGAAAAACTTGAGAATTATTGCAAGTAAATGTTATGTGTTTAAAGAAAATGGATCAGTTTGCAACACATAAATTAAAGGATTACTTATGCAGATTTACATATAGACAGCAACATAATCATTAAACATAAGCACATAAACACAACAATTTGATAAAGGAGTTCACCCCTCTCTTGGGCTACATCTCCTGGTCCAGCTTCCAATGGATCATTATTATTAATTGGTCAAAGTTCTAAAACACATGTCTTACAATGCTCAAACTGAAAAACTGACTGCTCCAATGGCTTCAGAGCATCCCAAAACCCCTATATGGGCTCTTTCGGCACCTCAATCGGTCGAAAAACGAAGAAGTTAGGCCTCCTGGAAATCTCCCTCTTCAAGCTTGTTGTCTCTGCATCTACAAAATGCACCCTTGTTGTTTGAACCTGGCTCACACACAATTTAAAGCGTGAAAACCCAACATCGAGCACAACCGCGCCAACGGTGCAAACCGTAGGACGGTTAAGGGTGCGCCAGCCCCTAACCGCCTAGGCACCTGGGCATATGGGGCATAGAACCGCGCGCTAAAATAAATGGGGCTCCGTCCATATAACTGTTGGAACCATATTACAACTGTTGGAACCATATTACAACCGTTGAAACCATATTACGAAACGTGCGTGCTCCAATGTATATACCCGTGGTCACATATATATGAAAAGTGCACGACCAAGGGCTGGGCTAGGCCCGGCCCAGTCGCGGCCCCAACTATACCAACAAGCGGATTTAAATATAACCCAAAACATATATCTATCAAGGTACAAGCGGTAGCTCGATTGGTTATCGGAGTTTGTATAAGTGTTTGTGCGGTGGGGAGGTCCGGGGTTCAAACCCCATGGATTCCATACATTTTACAAACAACAATAATAACCACTACCCAAACAACGAGTGACACGTGGCGCCCACGGATTGGGCCACATGTCCTCATACCATTTGCCACCAAAGGACACATGTCACTTCCTGATTCGACAACTGTCAACCAACCAGATGTTGCCACATCATCCGTACGGTCTGTACGGTCCTGCCACGTCAGACTGTATGGACTGTACGGACTGTACAGTCAGCACCAAAATTTTTACCTGTTTGACTTGACGAACAGAACGCGATATCTTCTCCATACGGAGCCCGTTTGACAAAGTAAATATACCACTGGAATCAGGAAGACGAGATGGACGCAATGGTACTAGTTTCGTCGCATTCCGATCACTTTGAAATTTTGAGCAAAATTTGATCCCTTGATCAGAAGTGGTGAAGTATATATATTTATATATAATGGATTGAATGAAGGTTTATTCTATCAGATTGGTTCATGTTTACAAGCTAGGTCTTGTATGAAGATTGGATTCCTCTCGTCTCAGTTGGATATGAGATCAACAAGCTGGGACTTGTTATGAGGGTTGGATTGCTCATTTCTCAGTTGGATCTGAGAACTACAAGATGGGTCTTGTAACAGAGAGTTGTGTCTTTCATAATGGTTTGAATATGATATTCAAAGATTGATCTTATGTATTCATTCAAGTTAAATAAATAAATAAAGTATTTATTCTTTTATATATATTGATTGAGAAAATGAAATAAATATTTGTTGTTTAGTTAATTTGTGGAAAGTTGAAAATTGTCCAATGTTTTGTGACACTGATTCACTCCCCCCCTCTCAATGTTAAGTATCTATTTCAACAATTGGTATCATAGCAGGTTCCTTCAGCACAGTTTAAACACTGAAGGTAGATTCGGATGAAATGGGTGGACAAATTGTTATCTCAAAAAACACAATTAGAAAGAAAAGATCCAAAAAGCATAATATCTCCTAGAAATATATGGAGAAGAGAATTTGAAGGAGAAAGCAAGAAAGATGTTTTTACACCTAAAAATGAACAAATTAATAATAAGAAAATGATGGGTGAAGGTCCTACTAAAGAATGTGAAATTCAATATGAAATAAATCAAGCTCAAGAAAAGGAAGTACCTATAAAGGAATATGGGACAATATTAAATTCGGATGATGTCATAAGTTGTTAGAAAAAGAAAGAAAATACAAAAAGAAGTTTAAATTGGTTTTCACAAAATCAAAGGATTATGCCAAAGAGTTTTTAAATTAACATATTGAAAATCTTGACTATCTATATATTAGTGGTCAAAATAAAAATCATTGGTAGGGTTAGTTGTAGAATACAAGAAGAGGAAAAATAAAGGTAGCATAGAAGTTCAAGGAGTATCATTCAACAAAGATCAATTGATAACAAAATTAGTATTTAAATCAATTGGTATAATTCCTCAATTGATATTCCTGTGAAATATCAATGAAGAATAAGAAGCATATCAAAAAGATTAGTAAGATTCATACTCTTGTTCTATTTGACAAAGGAAATTCAGTAAAAACTTAGGAGGAGTATTTTGGTTATTAAATAAGAAAGTAATTAGGTTAAGTTTTGAAATACTTGATCACTAGAAATGGGTATCACTACAAACTTGGTATCAAGAAGACTACTTATTTGAACACAAAAATCCCAATCAACTGAGATAAGCAGTTAGTAAATTAATAGGGGAATATACCTTGTTCAAAAGAACTACCCTTTCAAAAACAAAGGGTGAGAGTACTCAGAGACAGAAAGAGAATATTGATAGGGGGAGTCATTTAGTTATGGAAGGCATAACAAGATTGCAGGGGGAGTTACACAAGTTCATATTCTGGTCAACAATATGCAGACATATAGTTGTTGATCATAAGGGGAGTAACCCTTTACCGCTTATGTCAAAGGGGGAGAGTAACTTCATAGGAGGAAAACATCATCACAAGGGAAGTTTGTATATGAAGTTAGTGTGTTTCCATCAATGACAAAGGGGGATATTGTTGGACATATTGTCATTTATGTCAACAGTCGATTTCATTGTGATGTGATGATAAGTTGTTATGATGAATTGTCATTGTTAAGTTATCATAGATGAAATTGTCATTGATGTCAACAGTATAACAGTTAGCAGAGAATGAAAAACAATATGCAGAGATAAAATATCAGAAAGAAAAGTGCACAATTAGCAGAGAATGTCAAATATTATGTAGATATCAAAGCTCAAAAGGAAAAGCGCATTGTAGAAATGTCACCAGGATCAAAATCCCCATAGGAAAACTCCAGAGGATTCAAGAAAGAATCTTGCTCATTGAGAAGAAAAGTTAATATCATGAGTAATCACACAAAATACATAATGTGAGGTGTAGAGGAATATACCTAAAATCTCAAGAGAGGAAGTGTATTAGATAACAAAATATCAAAGCATGCAGATATCCTTGGTTCAGTTGGAAACCAAGTATAAACCCAAAATGCTCAGAAGAGATGATGCACAAAATCCGTCCATTATCATTACGGGACATACCAGGACTGTCATATCTGGGAGTGTTTATGGATAAATTCGTGAGTGCGGACACAGACCAATCTCCCCAGATCCACCTGGATCTGGAACAAACCGTACCAGAATACTACTCTTTCCCTAGATCTAAATATTG
>SNQJ01S0001341.1:234573-245488 GCA_010110895.2 Picea sitchensis
GAGTCAATAGCACCTGTCTACATAAAATAATAACACATCAAGTCATCTGTCAATCACATTATAATCATATAAAAAGGTCTAACATCAAAAAGGGTCCAGATCACTTGCGAGCAAGTGTCCTCAAATAATAAGTGTTCTCAGTGTGCCAGAGTGGGATGTTACAGGACCACTAGTAGTGATAGGTTTTAGGGGCAGTGACAGTAATTTTTATTTTCCTACAAAATTCTGGCATTCATTGCATTCCCTTCCTGTGGCGAATACATAAGAGAAAAGGTTGGGCCAGTAATACCTTGTTCTTAGGATCTTAAGGGTTTTGGTTTTCCAATGTTGGTGTCCTTCTCAAAGTACCCTATGCATATTTGTTGTGACTTGTTTAAATTCATTTTCATTAAGACATTTTAATAGGATACTGACAGGATCTCTCCAATATAGGTTCTAATTTAAAATGAAAAATTTTGTAGCTTTTAGTTTGAAAGACCTGGCTCTCTTGTTTTTCAAATCTAGTGTACATTCTAGGTGCTATAGAAACTAAATAACACTTTTGTACCAAGTTGAATAAGAGTAGATCTCAAATACCTTCATGTTTTCTTGTCCATACTGTGTCATGGGTGCATCCGATTGGGTCAAGGTTTGATGCAATTCCAACTCCTTACTGTTTGATTCTGATAACAACTTGGAAAGTCCCTATTCCTTAATCATCTTGGTGGGATTTATGCGCAGGTCATATTCTAGCAGTTTGACAATCCATTTCTCTCTCTTCCCTTCACTGTCTAGTTGGACCAAAATCTCCTTAATGTTTCCACTAGGAACATAGGTTGCTATGCTAGACTGTAGCACATACAACCTGAAGGCCTTCAAACCTTTGACCAACGCATATGCCTATTTTTCTAATATATCATACGTCAGCTCAAAATATCGTAGGGATTTTTTGAAATAGGAAAAGGTTTGTTTATGCCCTTCTTCTATTTTTTGCAGCAGTGCAGCAACAATGGTTTCCTCGGAGGTGAAAGAGAAGATAAATAACTCTTTGGCATAATCAGGGTTGATCAATACAGGGGATTCAACAAAAATGTTGTTTGATCCTTTTGAATTTTGATATTTCCTCAAGGGACCACTTAATAACAACATATTTCTTCATCGTGTTGGTGATAGGCCTTATGATTTCAACACAGTTTGGCACAAAGCACCTTAAAATTTTTAGTCTTCCTATAAAATACTAAATAGACTTCTTATTCTTGGGGATTTCAATCTCATGATTGTCATCAACTCTCTTAGGGTCTATTTTTATTCCTGCTTTTGATATGACATTGCCTAAGATCTTACCTTATTTCATAACAAAGTGGGACTTCCTGGGATTCAAAGAGATCCATACCTTCTGCATTTTCAGAAAATCTACTCAAGGTGTTGTAAATGTTCATCATCTTATTTGGAGACAATAGTGATTTCATCCAAATATATGACCATAAGTTTGTATTTTCCCCCCACAAAGGCTATGTCCATGGCTGTCTGAAATGTTCCCCCTGCATTCATCATCCCGAAGGGAATTTTTTTGTACATGAATGTCCCGCATGGGGTGGTGAATGATGTTTTTTCTTTGTCTTCTTCACACATCACTATCTGGCTGTAACTAGAGTATCCATCCAACAACAAAATCATGTGAGAACCTACTACCTTTGAAGGATATGGTCCATCTTGGGAAGGGGGTAGTTTTCCTTTAGAGAACACTTTTTGAGATTTCAGAAATCAACACACAAGTGTATTTCCCCACTCTTTTTCCTCACGGGCACCAAGTTTGCCACCCAATCCGAGTACCTCAAGGGCACAATAATTATAGCATCAAGCATTTGCTTCAACTCTTTTTCAATTATGGATATCAACATTGGATTAAATTGTTTGATATTTTGTCTGAATAGATTAGAACCAACATTTTGAGGGATCTTGTGTTATATGATGCCAGTGTCAAATGTCTTCAAATCCTCATACAACCATGCAAAAATATGAGAAAAACATTTCATGAGATCTGCATACCTATCTTTTTGTTTTGGAGGTAGTGCCTTGGACAGTTTGACTATTTTGTGATTTTTAGTAGTGCCAATGTTGTAATCCATTACTTCCTCTTCTTGATTTTTGATGGAATCTTCTCTGGAGACATCATAATTATCAAATAACCTTTCCAATGGCACTAAACCCATGGGTATGTGGTGTTTTTTAAGTTCCAAAATGTTGTGTCCAGAAACTTTGTTCAATATATTATATGTTTGTTGATTTTCCGATTCGTCATCTTCTCCCTCTTGATCTATTGAGATACTGGAGAATTCTTCAATGGTCTGTAGAAATATTTGTAGCTCCAAGTCATCACTAAAGATTTTACAGTGCTTTATGTTGTCTGATATGGTTTACATATGTCCGACTTCCACTTGATACTTAATATTTGTACCAATGGGAGGTTTGAATGTATTGGATGCCAAGGCCAAAGAATCTACCTTTTGATTTTCCTCTCTAGGAATGAAGGAAATGCTAAATTCCGTAAAGAAGTTGTCAACCATGTCCCACACCTCGTTCATGTATTGTTTAACCTTTTGTTTCCTAGCTTTATATATATATTTTGAATTGATTTTTTATGAATTCAGAATCACCAAAAAATTTGAAACACTCTATGGCCATGTCTTTAGCAGTCCTCAATCCAAGCACCAAAGCTTCATACTCAACTATATTGTGAGTAGTCTCTAATTCCATCTTATAAGAGAGTGCTATTTACTCCTTTACAGGGGAAATGAGGACTATTCAAGCCCCAAAACCTTCCTTTGATGAAGATCCATCAAAATACATCTTCCATACCTGGTTCTACTGATTTGTTAGTCACCGATTTATTCATTTGTTGACTTTAATTTCTGGTTCATCATCGTTTAGATGAAAACAAATGAGCCGATCTCATCCTCAACAACATAAACTAGATGGTTGTTTGGATTCTAATGGTCACTGATGATGTATGCCAATCTGACCTCCCTGTATATCCTCCTATGTTATCCTCTGAAAACAAGGATGGTGGCATATGTGAGGTATGATCCCCCAACCTTCTTGTCCCATGTCCTCGACAAAATCATACCAAACATGGGAGGTATTTCATACACAACGATGTCCATCACTACACTCTTCGTGGGTAACTTTTCCAAAGAAACCACCAGATATTTTATTAATACCAAACCATTTGACTTCTTTGAGGTCAAAGGAGTAAATCTCTTGGTAGGGCTTGGTGATCTCCAGGCCTAGTTCTTCCATAAAAACTTTAGACATGACATTTTCTGAGGACCCTGAGTCCATGAGACACTTATGTAGGATATTTTCATGGACATTTAAAGATATGTAGAAATGTGTAGAAGCATGATATCCATCCTCAATGTGTGGGCCTAAAATGATGGTTGGGTTTTCATCTTGAAAACTAATTACATCAGAGGTTACAATAGAAGTATGTGGTTGTAGAACCTTCATGATAGATTTTTTGAAAAGATCATTTTTCAACAATTTTGACAAAGGTACAAGGATCTTGATCTTGATCAACTCATGCTCTAGGATGAAATATGGATGTATCCTATAAGATTCCTTTACTTTAGGGACAATAGGTTTATATGGAGGGGGTTGGTGAGCTCTAGCCAATCCACCCTTGCTTGTATTTGGCTTTGGAGGAACCTCTTCCTTTTTGTTCTGATCGAAGGTGGCGGATTTGGGAGTGCATTTTCTAGGCCTCAAATCATATTTATTTTGGGGATGGCCTTGAATAAATCCTTCTTCCCATATCTCAATATCAAATTTATTTCACAGTTGTGATACCTCATAGTCTTGTTGCGTTAAGTGACTAGTGTAAAAAAATGTTTCATTGAAAAGTAGAACAACATCATCCACAACATCACTATCTACATCAATTTCCTCAATATAATAATTTTGTAAAGGAGGTAATAATCTTTGATCATCAACATTCCTCCTCTCTCTCTACATTATCTGAGGGACATCATTTGGCCTCCTAAACTGGTTTGGATTTATGTTCCTTGCCCCTTGAAAATTTCTATTTTGTTGCTTAGATTCCCATTTCATCTTAGTTATTTCAGATGTCAAATCCTTCAAATTTTTGGTCATTTTATCAAGTTTAGGATCAGATTTGGATGGGTTAGAGAAGGCAGGGGAATCCTCCCTCTATTTCTTCTTGTCTTTATCAGATCTAGTCTTTAATCTATCTGATGCTAAGATGTTCGATTCAACCTCAATGGTTGCTTCTTGCATGGACAACAAGGTGGTGGATCTTCTCTCCCTTTACATAAGGGATAATTAGGCCTCAAATGCATTGGAATAATTGATCTTGGAAGATGCTTCAGTTGGTTTGATCTCATATGGTATCCTACCATATATCTTATTGAATCTCTGGGTGAATTCTAAAATAGACTCACCATTATTTCTCTTAAGGGCCCCAAACTCAGTGATGTAAGATAGATAATCTATTCTATATCAACATTGTTTTATGAAATCTTCATCTAGCACATCAATATATGTAGTGGAGGTTGGAGGGAGATCCTAAACCATTTCCTTACTTCCCCGTCCAGGCTCTGTACAAACAACCTCATCCACACATCTACATAGTCAATGTTGAAGTTGTCTGCAAAGATGTAGACGACTACTAGATGTTCCTTAGATGTGTAAAATATCCTTCCCCATTATATATTGGAAAATATTTCATATAATTTGTGGCTGGGAGTGCATGTAAGCCTACAGTAAAAACTAGGGGTGCATATTTGGCATCAATTCTAGCATCCATCCTATTAACAACCATTGTTTGGACAATAGGAATCTGAGGATTGATTGGAGATATAGGGGTGGATATTGGACGGGTTGATGAAGTAGGGGAAGGGGTTGAATGTGACTGAGGTTCCTTGGAAATGTTATTCTCGAGGCTAGAAAATTCAAGTTGCTTGTGATAATAGAGAAAAGTATATTCTTTATGTGAAACCTTACCTTTGAGGGATTATGTATATCTCTGAGCTAAGGTGAATTTTCTTAGTTGTCTCTCTGGCTTAGAGACTATTGTGTCCTTCTCAGGGATAAGATGAGACTTACTAGCTTTGAGGTTCTCAGATTTGGATCTCCTGAGCCCTTTCCTGGGAGCCAATATTTATTTTTTGAAGTTTACTAAGTGGAGTCTCCAGGTAAAACATGGCAATATGAATGTTTCTAATATTTGTTCACCATAAAAGGTCAGATTTTATTATTCTCATTCTCTCAAGGAAATATATTTTGTTACTCCATTCCCTGGAAACGACGCAAGAAGATGTTGGTCCTAAATTCTGCACCTGACTTCTAAAGAGAAGAACCATGCCACCTCAAGTTTTCGACTGGTTGGTTTTTTTGTTATTTTATTTTATTGGTCAGTTGGAGGGTTCATTTACCAATACAAGAACATGGTTGGGTTGGAAAAATGATATGTATGAGGGTCATCTTTAGTTGTTGGCACACAAATGATAGAAAAGTGGGATAATAGAGGTAAAAAATGAAGGGAAACAACAAACCATTCAATGAATAATCTGTTATAAGTTTAAGTCTTAAAATATCATTTCAAGGCATTAAGCATGTATCTAAACACAAATACTCCCACAGTTTGCAATAAAACCAAATATTCACCAAAGAATTAGTTGTTTTACATGTTTCATATTAGCAAAGATAAGTTATACAATAACTGAAGGAAATGAAATGTACTTCACACAAATCAAAAACCTCATTCAATATTAGATACAAACACATGAAGATTTGGAAAAAAAACACTATCATCAACAATATATTCACCAGTTAGAGAGATTTAATCCACGTATAGAAGAGTTTAAACCAATCTGATGTGTTGTTATTATTCTTGAAAAAATGAACCCTCAAAACATACAAAAATTGCATATTTATCAAAGTTGTAGACACTCTCCTTCATCTGGGACTAAGGATTAACTCTACACTATCAGTTGTAAAACAAATTATTGACTAAACTAAAATAATGCTGGAGTATAGTAATGTATACTTCAAATTTTACTTAAAAAAATAAGTGGTTCATATCAAACACAAATGACCACTTATTGTGCCTTAATTTAAACATTCTTGAACTTTAAACAACTAAAAATGGATACTAGTAATAAAACTAGATTGATGCATATGCTAGAGTGAACTGAACATTGAAAAAAACTAACTGGGAGTGACAAAACTAAGCTATTAATTGAGCATTTGTTTCCATGTGTGTTTTTGGAGGCCAACATGGAGATAATTGGATGTTCTGGAAGCTTCTTTGGATACTCCTTCAAATTATCTCCTTTAGAAAGCAACAAGTCTTATGGTGCTTCTTCTGGAATCTTTGATACTTCTTATATAGTCTGGAGTACAATTTCTCTAATTCTTGGTTGTGGAGTTGCAAGGTATATACTTGAAGCTTCAACTTATGAACTTGTTGGTTGTCATCACCTTATGTGTCTTGACCTCAACCTGCATCTTCTTCATTTCTTTCTCTGTTCTAAACTTGTTGTGATCAATAAGTGATCTTCTTCTTGTTGTCAAATTATGACTGTGTATAACCTCAGGCCATTTCCCTTTAGTTCCTTTAGTGTACCCTATACTCCCATATTGTCAGCTTTAAATTATGGTTTAATGTATTTCAAATTGTGGAAAGTAACCCCTGCATGTGGCGAGGTGCCAATAGAATCTTGCTTGGGATAAAATCCATAATCCAGTATTTCATGTTGACTGGAGTCTGAAGGATACTTCTTTTTCACTGTCACAAATGGTGTTTTTGTAGACTCATTCTCACTAGACTTTGATTTCTCCCTTTTCACTTTCATACCCTTTAACACATTCACATCCATCCCCTCCATGCTAGAAAATTCAGGACTATCATCATCCTCGATAAAAATTGGCATGGGGTCTTTTAATGATGGCTTGAACAAAGCCTTGGAGTTCAGCCTCAATTGATTCATGATCCTTGCCTTTATGTTAGGCTTTCTTTTAAATTAAATGTTTTTCTCACCCTTCATTTTCCTATCCTCTTTGGCTGGAGTAGATTATTTAGGTGAAGCTTCTGTAGCAACAACCTTCCCTTCAATTACTTCCTTGTTGCATGAACTAGGTCTGATTTTCCCTCTCATTAGAGTTGCATGTTTATATGGATAAGGTTGGTATATGGGGGTTTTCTTCTCTTCCTCTAAGTGGTTGGATGATAGAGACCTATGTGGTGTCTCCAGTGCAGGTGGGTACAAGGTGGAATCTTTTCCACTCTTTGTTTCATTCCCCTTTTTCATGGAAGCCCTCAATTTCATGCGGGGGAATCCTCCATGGGGTTTTCTAGTTTTTTTTCTTTGAAGGGCGTATTTGTGGTTTTAGGGATTTTCCCTTTATTATTTTTTGGTTGAAGAAGATTCTTCAATATCCTAGGCTCTGAGGAAACCCTAACATACTCTTTTTATTCATTAGCATCACCTTTGTTCTGCAAATCGGGGACCTGCTCCTGATCTTTCAATCCCACATACTTCAAGAAATAGTTACAGGGCATTTCAAGTTCCTAGAGACCGAAAGTTGCCAACAATTTAATCAAGACCTGATGGTACATGATTATGTGGGTGGATTGAAGGTGACCTTGAACCCTCTTTTCCATTTTGGTTAGACTCTTAAGCAGGTAATATGGAAAACTGAGCTCCCTGTCTCCACTTAGATGCATAAGGAAAAAAAGGTGATAGAAATGAATAATAATGAATTGACCCTCACCTGTGATATATCTCTCTACTGTGGTTAGGGATCCTTTACATTAATCCTTTACCCATTTCACTGGGATCCCTTTTCTCTAGTCGGGGTCTTGGTGCTCAAGAACCAGGAAATTGTTGCAAAGATTGAGAGGGATATTTCCTTTCTTGAACCATCTTTTCCTGAAGAAACTAAGAGTGCAAGATACTCCAATGAAATGTTCTATGACATGAATCCAGGAATCCCCAAGAAGATTCTATAATCCATCAAATGTCTACATGAAGAGCATAACCAAGCCTATGTGGTGTCCTTCAAATGCACACAGGAAATCATACCAATTGGCCTTTACGAAGATGTATTTAATTTTGGGTATGGTTTCGAAAAATTCCATGCCTTGTGGCTCGGTTCTTCTCAATTTCCATCATTCTCGAGGAGGAAACATGATGGGAAGAGTATCTCTGATAGAGATAATGCAATGAATGTGAATTTATTCATATCAGAACCAATACCTCTATTTTGTTAACCCTTCGTTGGAGTTGTAATGGTCACGATAAACTGGTACAATTCTCACAATCATAATTGATGATGTGAAATGATGGATCTAAGAGTAATATGGTGTGCAGGCATTGGTTTATGATCATGCACGTATGCATGCACCATTCAAATGATTGAAATGTTTAAAATAACATATTAATTTATAACTAATTTCAAAAATTAGTGCCCCAATCCTCGTTTGCAACAATAGCCTCATTCTTGCAATCAAATTTGTTCTACATATAAAACTATGTTATAAATGCCATGAGATCAACCTATAGAAACTTTGATGACAAGTAATTCACACCAAATCAATGACATGTAATTAACTTTCAAGAAGAAAAAAAGATAGTGCAAAAAAAAAAATCAACTAAGAGAGGCAATGATAAAACTGATTCATTTAGAAATGGGGGACCAACATTAGCCAGTAGAAAATGAATGATTTTTAATGAAGGTATAGGTAAATGAGAGAGGAGGGTCAGGGGTGAAGACTTAGTTCTCAACAGGTTCCACTGAGTGTGGGAGGAGTTTCCCCCGATAGACATCCCTTGTGAAGGAAACAAGATTTTCCAAGGACTTCCAAGACCTTGTGTGGAGTAAACTCTTTTCATCACCCCCTACGAAGGAATGAAAGATTGCATAGGGTTTTGTTGACCAAAAGTAGGGTTTCCCCTATCCGAGAAAGTAGATGATGAGAAATTTTTATTTCCAAATGCACCGAAAAAAGAAAAAGTCATAGATCCCACCAGAGTCATGTAGCATTGAGGTCCATGGCTCCCCCCATTGAACAAACTAGATTTTATCTTAAGCCCGATCAGATGCTGGAAAGTGACTCCTAGCCAAAGGGACAGAGGAGAGAGGTGACCCGCATCTTAAGGGACAACGTTGAATGGGGAAGTGGTGTCGACGACAGATCCTTGCTAGGTAGCATCAGATATCCCTTCCCCTGTACCAATGATCTGTAGAGTAGACTAGGCTAGAATTGAACTGGAGACAAAAATCAGTATCCGATATGAAAAGGGAGCACTAGAGATGTTCTATATAGATGGAACAATGGTCAAAGTTGTCGAAGGGATTGTGCCACTACCCAAAGTAGTGGGCGTCTGGACAACCATAGTCCTAACAGGAGGAGATGGGGGAGGAGGTACAATGCCCCCACCTATAGCGATCGATAAGGGAGTATGAGCACTCCTGAAGGAATTAGAACTAGTTTCTTTAATTTTTTCTCATCGAAAATACTATCGTTTAAGTGAAGTCACCTCATGAGGGACTATCTAAATTAGAAGAGGCATCGATAAGTTAGTGATTAGAGTGTTTGCAGGCCTGAAGCCTTCATCTTGAAGGTTAGAAACAATAAACTCCTTTTGTGCAAGAAATTCTTCTCTAGGATATGGCTCAGACATAGTTTCCTATGGCTCGGTAGCATCTAATGAGCCCTCTTGATCTAGCATGTGCCTCAACGATGGTGGAGGTGGCTCCAAAGTAACCGACGACATGACTTGAAGCCTACGTGAACGAAAAAGATATTTATCTTCCACATTGTGAAATGATCAACCGAAACTGGAAGGTATTCTAGTGATAGACACAAAGCACACACTAAGAATTTCCTAGCTGCACATCAAGAAAACAACTAACTAGCAGGAAGAAAAGTTACTCCAATCAACACTAAAGAAGCTTACCAGTGCAAGTGTAACTTGAACAAATAAACACTCTATCGGTATACTCTACAAAGTGCTATCCAACGTATTCCCTGGGTACCATGGTATACACCCACAATCACCCATGTAAGTGCCCAAAAACAGGAAACTACATTTCCATCTCAAAGTTAATCATCAGGCGAGTATAGTCGATAGTCGAGTTGATCGTAATGAGAAGGATAACAAAGTCGAGATCCTTTCAATGGTATCAAAGGAAAATGGTCTGGAAGAAAAATAAGTATCTTGAATGGGTTCAAGGTCCAAGAGGCTCCATAGTCAAATGTGATCAACGTAATTCCCAAGAACGACCCTTAATTCCAAGGTCCACTACGCTTTGTCCAACTTTGGACGGGTTATCTACTCTACATTTCCTCACGTAAGCTCGTGTTTAGCCCCAGTGTTATAGGGGGCTCTTGGTTGACTCTTATGAAACTAGACTTAACACTCCTTGTCATAGAATCTTATGTTTGTTTAGACAGCCTTGAAGAGTTTCCTCTCCACAAAAATTTCAAGGACCTTGACCCTACACTACTTGGAGAATCCTACAAACAAATGTCTATTTGGTTTTAAGTGTTAATCGTTGATTTTAATTGTCTTGATTTAATAAAAAGGGTGCATATGTGAAACTTATGATGTTTACAAGAGACAAAAGAGAAGAAACGATTTAGAGAATTTGTGCAAAAAAAAACCACAATTATTCAATTTGAAATAAATGGCTTTTAAATCTTTGTAAATGTAAAATTTTTGAAACAGTATTCCAAGATCCTATAATGCCAAACTTTTCCTAGAATGTGATTTTCATTTTACAATGTATATGCAAACTACTAAACTTTCAGGGAAATAGAAAAGAAGGAACCTTGAAAAAGAACCCTTTTCTTTTGTAATAGACAACCTATGCTACAACTACAAAAAATAAATGCATAATTAAATGAAAT
>SNQJ01S0001341.1:249635-267459 GCA_010110895.2 Picea sitchensis
CCCCCTGCACTCCCCCTCGTGGAGGAGTGTACATTCTTCCAGGGTGTAAAGTCTTCATGGGGTATAAACATGCCTGAAAACAAAGACCCCTGAATCAGGAAGATAATTAGGCTCCACAACCAACATAAACATATACAAATTTAAAACTATATTTAAAGAAAGACTAATTCTAATTATCATAAAAGTTACTCCTATGAAAGGATATTTTTTTTCTCTTTATAAAAATAAGAAGTATTTGAAATGAGAACGAAAAATGAATAAAATCTAATTTAGAAAATAAAAATCAATCTAATGCCCAAGTATAATTCTAATAGTATATGAATTGAGTAAGATAAGCAATATTAAAAAATATATAGATCTTCAGAACATATGCCCGAGTATAACAACTGTGTATGAATTAAAAGATCTGATTAAGTATTTAACATTGATCTTTAATCAAAAAAATATTCATGTACATAATAATACTAAAACAATGTCTAAAATAAAAATGAATCAATCTATTTCATTAAAAATAATCAATTAAATCAACTATAATTCCAATAACACATCATTCAGATAAGACTTTGATTTAAAAAATAAACACTCAGATACCAGTAAAAGTACTGAATATCGATGCTTGTATTAATATTCAAAGCCAAAATGATCCAGTATAAGTTTCAAAGAGAAGACTTCTACAATTGTGCATACGTTTCATTCTTATCTCAAAAACTGAACCCCTGCTATCATCTTTCTTTCTCTCTTTTATATCGAAAGAGTTCAAATGAAAACTTAACTTCCTTCTATAACTAAAAACAATTATCTATTTTAATTGTTTAGAATGGGAAATTATAAAAAATGTTTAATTCCAAAACCATATTAACAAAATACATAAAATGAAAATTAGTTTTCTTTTAGTGACTAATTGTTCAATTTTTTGAAATTATGCCTGGAAAAAGAATATTCCATATTCTCGTTTTCATCCAGGACATTCTTTTAACACCTGTAAAAACAACAAAAAGGAAATATAAAAAATTAATAAACCATAAAAACAAAATTAGAGTCACTACACAATTTAAAATTTTGTAGCTACTCAATATATTTATGACTAACACAACCACTAACTCGTTGTTGGTGAACGCCAAAAGGCTTATGACTGGTAAGATGAAACAAAGACTATGAAGAATATGAAACAATCGATTGTAATTATGCGACTTCCATAAGTAAACATGGCATCAATGTAAATCTAATACTGTAAAATGATAAAAAGTTAATAGTGGAGTAAATTTGTGATTTCAATTAAGTTTGTTGATCATTTAAACGTGTCAATTAGATGGTCACAAAGTAATTTTTTAATCATATTAAGTAAATGTTAAAAAGTAAATAGGTTAACAGAAGCTTTTAAAAATGCTATAAAGTTATGAACATGAGATCTCGTTCATTGATTTGGAAGGACGACTAAGAATATGCTAGCATCTTCAATTGATAACCATACAATTGAAATTTATGGTTAAAAGATCATTAAATGTGCCCATTGTCAATAGGTGTACGCCTTTCACCGTAAAAATTAAACAAAAAAAATATAAAATAAAGAAAATGTTTAACTCATACAATTGAAATGAAACACCTTAATCATTGAGCACTATGGGGTAAAGTATTAAATTCCGAGTTAACAAAAAATGTGAACCCATGGCTAGTTTATAGTATCTGATTCTCCTTTTTTGTCATGCTTGGAAACTAGAGCTTGTATTCTTTGGTTGTCAACCAAGGATTTGTTTTATGCTCTCAGAAGTTTATTTTCTAATTCTAAATGAATTATATTTTCTTGTAGAACATGAAATACTGAATAATATTTATCTTTTCAAAAGGAAACTTCCATATTTGGATCAGTTTTAACTTTTTCTTTCTCAGATTCTTCAACAACGTTTTTCAACAGGTTCCTTCATTATATGCGAAGAAATTTTCTGGGGAGAAGAAACTTCTTGATTTTTAACTAACTCCTCATCTTCGAATTGAACAATAGAACTAATATTAGAAGTTTTCCTAGATTTTTTTTGGAGCATGCTAGAAATCTTTCACTATCCAAGGTTTTCAAGGTTTCAATCTCTAACTCAGAGTTGTGACTATGTAAATTCAACTCAAAGTTATCTTGAAAATGATTTCTCTTAATAAATTCCTCCCAAGAATTGTTATTCTATTTTAACTGAGACTCAATCAAAATTTTAAATAAACTATGATGGAAAATATTTCTTTCTGAACTAAGAAGTTTCCTTTGATAAAACTAAGCCATTTTTGAAAGGATTTTGAGCAAGAAAAATGAAATATTTAACTCGTAATCCATAAAAACCATCAACAACCGAAAGTGGTATATAAATAAAAGACTATATCGACCTTCACATGTGATAAAAACTTTGATAATTCCTAAAAGAAAACACCTTTTTTATTTCACTAGGGAGATAGGCATACCTTTATAATCATATTTGCACTCAGGAGAATTTAAAATTTCTGACCAGGGGATTTCTTTTACTCTTTTGGTCTTGTACCAAAATTCCCCCTTTAAAAACAAATTGGTCACTCTGGCTATCATTTCCTTATTTATCTGTAACTCAATATCTCCAACCTTCGCACATTCACCATTAAAACTCAATGCAAA
This sequence comes from Picea sitchensis, assembly GCA_010110895.2. Taxonomy (NCBI): domain Eukaryota; kingdom Viridiplantae; phylum Streptophyta; class Pinopsida; order Pinales; family Pinaceae; genus Picea; species Picea sitchensis. The sequence continues at coordinate 252,265 of SNQJ01S0001341.1, forward strand.
AGCTTTAGTAACATGTGAATTATATCCATTAAACATCTGCAAGAAATCTAACCATCCAACTTTTTGGAATGTCGGATAATAATATTCATTAGCTTCAATAAGTTCGCTGCCAGGTTCTATTCTGGATATCATACCCATACTCAAATTATACTACATCTCAGAAAAACTCTCATGGAAAGGTATCAAACCCTCACCCACAGGTAAATTAAAACTTTCAACTCTTGGGGTAAAAAACTCGAAATAAATCAAACCCTTTGATAGAGTAATCCTATCGTGACTTGATATGAGTAATCAATTTCTAGTAATGGTGAGGCCGACAAGTAAAAAACATGGAGGGTGATTATCATATCTTCAAAAATATCACCCATTCGCATGAGGTATGAAAAATCATAAGACTGTAGCAATAAATTAAAATCATTAAAATTCATGATGACAAGGTAATCACCTTTTGTTTTGAGTTTTGGATTAACACATTAAATCTTTTTTTTTTTTTTGTAAATAAAAATATATATTACCTTGCCAAAGAAAAAAACTTACGTGTCCAGATATACATGATAGCAGGCCATATTTTTTGCCACCGTATTGGAAACTAGAACACATAGGTGTGACAACTATTCACAGTTCCAAATCTTAAAGAAAAAAATGACAAATTTTGACATACAATAAGGGGACTTGCCACCTGTTCTACCACTCTCGTGGAAAATAGAACAGGTGGTGGACTGGATGCCCCGACTTGAACCATAGACTATTAGTCCTGAGCCTATCGGACTTGAACCAGAGACTAGCATAGACAAAATTTGCAAAAATTTATCCATTAAACCAAAGAAAAAAACCTGTGAGAATTTATGCATGACGTGAGTTAGGGATTCCATATTGACGAAGTCTGAAGGTGAAGGTATGACAACATGTCGGGCATCGACTCTTATCAGGCTTGCTTGACATGGAATCATACAAGGTGTCCAAATGTTTGCTGAAGAAACTCTAGCGATGCTGCTGCTCAGCCAGGTCCCTCCTCATTTCAGAGATTAAAACCAAGATGTCGTTTGTGAGTCTGTAGGAATGTGGAGTTGGGTGATTGTGGTCCTCTTGAGCTAGGTTTTCCTCCAAAGTGGCAGCGACTGATTCAAAGGCAATAGCCAAGTCCATGACAGGGTCTTCTTCCATGAACGCAATGGAATTGCGCCCTGAGTGGTCCTCCAAAGGTAAGGCTTCTTCTTCTACTATGCATCCCATAGAAACTGGCTGGTGGTGCAGCTGGCAGGCTGGTGTTGCAAGGCGGTTGAAGGAATGGAAGGAAATAATTCTGCCCAATTGGGAGGAAATTCTTCTTCCACTGGAAATTCGCCTTGAAGACTCTCAGTGATGGGAGGATGTGGTTGTTGATGAGCCTGTGTGAACCAATTTTTCCTAGAGAAACCCAGATGGTCCTCGTCTGGAACTGGATATTGAGAGGTAACTCTTGGGCCATGGTGAGGCCAAGGCTATGAAGGAGCCTGCGTAGACTAATTCTTCCCTGAAGAGCCTGAATGGTCTTCGCCTAGCATGAGAGCTTGAGAGGTAGGACCTGGGTGGTTGTGCCTTCCAAAACTGATATAGTAGGTCGATCCTCGATGGCGATTTCCTCGTTCTCATGGCATGGCTGCCCAGGGCACTAGGCAAGAAAATAAATCAGTTGAGCAGGCTGATTCTCAGAGCAGGATTAACAAAAATATGTTGGGATTTGGTTCCAAGTGCCCCATATAACACTTCCTGCACAACGAAAATACCAGGAGGGAAGAGGCATTGATGTCTCTGGTAGCCCTTAGTGCAGGTGTAATGGAAATCTCAAAGATCGTATTGAAGTCAATGAGCTGAACCTAGGCTTCCATTAAGGCCCGATGCACTAAGGTTTGGCTCTTATGCATGAGAACCATCACGACTGAACAAGGAGGGAGGGTGGAAGAAAGAGTCTTTAACTCCCCTCATTATCGCTCTGTCCATCGACGCATGTGGCCCATGTGTCACCCCATCCAGGGCACATTAACTCTATTTATGGTAATGACAACCTTGATTAAAATTCCGAAAAGATAACCTAAGTTTTCATGGATATAATTTTGAAATTTTCAAACTCTTAAATATTTTCAAAACAAAAGTCTTAGAGAAGCAATATAATTATGAATTTGGTACCTTTTTCAAATACTGTAGCTCAGGTATAAATTGTCAAAAATATGTAGATGAGAAAAATAATCAAGGATATGTTGATCAATAACATTTAATGACCTGGAAATCAAAATCCATAATCAAAACGTTTATAAAGTGAAAACAACCCATGAAGAAGATATCATTAAAATCTAGATGAAGCTTTAGAGGACTTGGGAGCATGATCAACAAAATTTTCAAAAACTGAAAATAATAATCTAGTGAAAACATGATGATTTAAAAAAAAAAATTAAAAGATTTTTCTTTTCAAAATGAAAAAGAAAGAAGGGTACCAAATTTATTTATATCACATGCAACATTTGGGAGGTTGTTGTCTACTACAAAAAATGACGACACGTTGTTGAAACCAATTATCTCTGTATATAAGTCAAAGAAAAATATATCAGGTCATAAGAAATAAGAAAATTTATTAAATGTAGATAAATTATTTTTATGATTAATTTGTAAATAATAAGAAATAAAACAATACTAGTACCCTTTAACTCTATTTCATTGGAGGGAATAATGGGAGTTTATTAATTTTATAGCTGGGAAATGAAGCTGTTGATTGGAATAATAAGTAAAGTTTATTCATCATGTTATAATTGAAAAGTTTAACTCAATGTACCCGATATTGCTTCACTGCCAACATGCATGTTCAGTACCTCGACGAAGTTAACTTAATATCATATAAGCCTTGAACCACTGCCAGTAGGCTTGTTCAGTACCCAAACGATTTAACATATACTTCCCACATCCTCATTTCCTTTTTTTTTTATACATTTCAACTTTCATCTTTATTAAATGAATTAGTGATTGCATTTGAGCAATGTCGCAAATAGAGGAGGGGTGATATAGAGAGTTAATTATATATCCATGTGCATGAAATTTAACTAAATTGTTCGTCTTATGATATGGTATTTCCGAGCCAATTTTTAGTTTTAGGGGAAAAAATTACTCCCAGTAGACTTTGTTGTAGAGTATTTTCCTTGTTTATATTTCTTGTAAAAGATAAACTAGTCATAAGATTTATGCTTTGAATTTTAAGAAATTTTCCCATTTCAAACAATCTAAATTAATCTTTCTCTGAACTAAAATAGATTTCAAATACAATGGATAAACAAGTGTATTCAATTGTTATATCAGTTCAAAAATCAAAACATAAGAAAAAAATAGTATGAGAGGAAGAAAATAAACAAAATTCAAAAGATATAAATTCAAACTAAAATATCAAAACAAATTTTATTTTTTTTACAACTATTTACAAGGATTGAAGTGTCTTTTAAGAAAAACATTTTTTGAGTATTAACCTATTTATAGGAAAAGATTCTTCTATTCCTTCAATATTTCGTAAAATAAAGGTAGATGGGCCAACTTTTTTAGCAACCTGGAAAGGATCTAACCACAACTTTTGAAATTTTGTATGTTTACCTTTTTCCTCATGGGATTTATCCCATTTCAGGACTAAGTCACCAACTTCAAAAAAAAATTCACCTACATATATATTATCATTCCATTTCTTAATGATCATTTGACGATTGGAAAAAATATTCTTAGCCTTATCCCTCACCTCCTCTAGTTTGAAAATCGGATTTGTACGATATTGTAGAATTGATCTGGATTTATGAGTGGAACAAACTGACTAACAAACTGAATACAATAACACAGATATATGGAGAGCAACAACATATATCCAGTGAACAATATATTCTATTGAATAAATGATATAAGCTGAAACTGTAAAACTGCAGAATTGAAAACAACTTGCTCGATTGGTGGTAGCTATCACTGAGAAGAGATGTGGCTGCTACGAGAATCTGTCTAAGAATAATGATTACAATGAGGCTCTAGAGCCATTTTTAACATTACTAATGAATGCCAAAACCCTAGACATCCAAAAACCTAACCCTAGGATATGAAATGACAAAAGTTATGTGGGCCCCAATGGGTAAGTTGGTACCTCAACTTCCCGAGGTTGTAAATTTTGTATACGACCTCCGTTTTAGGCACGTCATAGACCATTGGAAAGGTCTTTTTGAGAACTACACATTACACCACGAAACTCTAACTGTGTCTATAGTTTCACTGTGGAAATCCAAAAAAACACCGTTTAAGGCCCCAAAATGGCCCTGGAAGTACATAAAGATGTGTTGACATGAAAACATCCAAACTAAGATAGTTTGATTAGGGGAGTAGCCACGAGTATCCACGTGGAAGATGTGTAGGTATTTAGACAACCCCTGAAGTGTAGAACCCACAATTATAAAGAAGTACAAAAGAATGGGTTGAAATAAAAACTGTCAGGAGGAGCCAGTTGGAATAGGTGGGTGGCCACCAATATTTATTTGGATCAATCCTCCTCCCTTAGGAAAAAATGGTCTCCATTGTGTTGAGTTCCCCCATCAAGTGAGAAAAATTCTACTCAATTTGGCCTCGAGTGAGTCACTTTCCTTGGTGTAAGAGTTGCTCGGCCTTGACAACCCAATAAAGCTAGATCCTCTGCTGGTGAGAGCCCTTGACCTGTGTGTGCACTATCTGATCAGTGGATGTCTGTTCCATGTAGTCAGGGTTGAGATCTATTGGTTTTAGTTGTTCTGTGATCTCTGAGGTGTCCAATAATGGTGGAAAATATGGTTGAAGGAGGTCCACATTGAACATTGGGTGCAAACCAAGGAAGGGTGGAGTGTTGAGCTCAAAAGCATTACTACCCACAAACTTAGTGATAGTGTAAGGTCCATAGCGAAGTGGGAGAAGATTCTGATGGGACCCTGTAAGGTGCTCTTTTTGCAAATGTAACTAGACTTTGTCTCCCACCTGAAACTGGTGTAGTACCCTGTGTTGATCACGGCACTGCTTTTACTTAGCATTGGCTTTCTACAAAATCTCATGGTCCTATTGAAGGATGTGTTGAATCAACTCAATGAATTTGGTGGCTTTGTCGGTCTCAGTTTAAACATGGGAATATTTTGTTTGTGTGGTTGCAAGAGGTAGTGCAACATCAATGGAACCCAAGGGTTGGAATCCCAACCCCACCTGAAATGGGATATGGTCGGTGGAGCTATGGAGATCCCTGTTGTAATTGTGTTGAACATAGGGAAGACTCTCACCCCATGTATGAAGATGCTTAGATTTATACATGTGCAGGATGTGCACAATCATCCGATTGACGATCTCTATTTGATCGTTAGTTTGGGGGTGGAAAGAAGTGGATTTAGTGAGCTTGGTGTCCAACAGTGACCAGAGACTCGACCAAAATGTGTTGAGGAACCTGCTGTCCCGATCGGAGATGATGGTCCATGGTATCCCAAAATGGACCCACACTCATTCAAAGAAGAGCTTGGAATTGTCTGTCGCTGTGATTCTCTTCTTGCAAGTTGTGAGGCTGGCCATTTTCAAAAACTGATCAACTACCACAAATACACAATCATTGAATTTCTTGGCGGATGAAAGGCCAGACATGTAATCCATCGAGATGGATTACCAAGGATTCTGGGAGTAGGAAGAGGGGTATATAAGCCTTGCTTCTTGATGGTTGGCTTGGCAATGGCACAAGAAGTGCAAGATCTGATATACTTTTTGACATTATTTCAAAGTTTTGGCCAATAAAACTGTTTTTGTAGAATGACCACAGTTTTCTCCATGCCAAAATGGCCTTCCATCCGAATGCAGTGAGCCTTCGAAATCATCTTTGCACGCTCTCTTGAAAGAACAAAGAGATGGCCCATATGGCATAACAGTCTGTCCTGAATGTGAAAATCGATGACATTCGTGCCTGTACCCAAGAGATGATAGGTTATGGAGAAGTCTGGATGTTGCTAATAAAGTTGGGGACACTTAGAGGCCTTATGTCCACAGGAATGGAGCATGGTGGTGAGTGAATCCATGGGAGGTCGATTGAGGAAGTCAATGACATGATTTGTGCTCCCTGTCTTATACTTGATGTTGAGATGGAACTGTTGCAGGTAGGTAGACCACTTCTGATGGCAATCATTCTACAATTTCCTCTATGTATGTATGAACTACAAAGACTTTTGATCAGTGTGGATGATTGTCTCCTTTCCCATAATGTAATGTTTCCATTGACAACAAGCTTGTACAATGGAATACATTTCCTTTTCATAGGTGGGGTATTTCTGAACAATATATGAGAGTGTCTCACTATGGTATGCTACCAGATGACTGTGCTGAGTGAGAGTTGCACCTACAACATAGTCAGATGCATCAGTCTCAATCTTGAACGATTGTTGCATATCAGGTAAGGAGAGTACTGGAGGTGAGCACAAGAGATGCTTCAGATCATCAAATGCTCATTGTTGTTCCTTCGACCATGTAAAATTTTCCCTACCACCTCCCTTGGTCACTTATCTGAGGGCCCATGCAATATGGGAGAATCCCAACATGAACCGTTGGTAGAAGTTGGCCAGTCGCAAGAAGCTATGAAGCTTGGTTAGTGTGGTTGGGGCTGGCTAGTCACAAATGACTTGGATCTTAGCTGGATCAACATGTACCCCATGCTCATTAACAATGTATCCCAAGTATTGGACCATGTTCATGCCAAAGGATTGTTTTTCCAAGTTGGCATATAGATTATGCTGCCGCAGAGTTCTCAAAACCTACTGAATATGTTTCATGTGCTCCTCCCAAGTTCTGCGGAAGATGAGGATTTCATCCAAATATACCACCACAAAAGAGTTGGTGAAGGTTCTCAATACATCATCCATCAACCTCATGAAAGTGGTTGGTGCATTTGTTAATCCAAAGGGCATGACCAACCATTCGAAGAGACCTTCTTTAGATTTGAAAGTTGTCTTCCATACATCATTTGTTTTGATGGGAACCTGGTGGTAGCCATACTTTAGGTCAATCTTGCTGAAGAACTTTTCCCCCTTGAGTTGGTCAAGAAGGTCATCAATTCTGGCAATTGGGTATCGATTCTTGACTGTGATTTTTTTTAATGATTTGTAATCAATGCATAGCTACTAGGTCCCGTATTTCTTCTGTACCAGTACAATAGGACTCCCACAAGGGGAGGGGTTGGGTCTGATGTGTTCCTTTTGAAGCAGATCTTGGATCTAATGCTTGATTTCATCATTTTCCATCAGTGAGAGACGATAGACTGGTCCATTAGGCAGAGGTGCATCGGGGGTTATATAAATTGGATGCTTGACTTGGAAGTGCATCGTACTTGGGTGGGTGAGGAGAATATGTCTCTGTACTCTTCCACGATCCTATCCACTTGCTTCTGCTGCAAAGAGAGGATTTGTGTAGAGGCCACAGATGTGGTGATGACCTTCTTCTTACGATCACAGATCACAAATAAGATGAAATTCATGGTCTGTGAAATGACCTTACTACATTGCTTAGTAGAGGTTAAAGAAATAGCGGTAGGCGACACTACCTCTGGTATCTTGTATAATTGTCTACCCAATGTGATAATCACATTGCAGGGTCTAGACTCATACATAGCATGTCTCTTCCACAATTATCTTTTTCCTAAAATATCATCACAAACTTCAAGGGGATAAATATCACACAATACCTCATCTTTGAAAGGCTTGATGCCATAGGGAAGAAGACACTATTGGCTGACCCGATGATCTCTTCCTTGGCAAATTCAACCAATGGTGTAGGGCTGCAGGTGTAGTGTCATTGACAGGTCTATCCACTTGACGACCTCTACTGATATCAGGTTCTTCTTACTTCCGCTATCGAAAATGAAGTTAAGAGAAGCCCCCTTTACTCACATATGTGAGTGAAAGAGGTGTTCCCCTTCCACTGGTTCTTCTGGTTCACTTGGATGGACTTTGGTGGGAGCGACATTGGCACTAGTTTCATCATTTATAATATGTTTCCCTCCTTCTGGATTAGATTCATAGTAAGATTCGACCTCTAAATCAAATCTTTCATCTCCGCCATGAGTGACTACTTGGAGTGGCATTCTTCATTGTTTTGCCAAGGGCCTTTATGGTATTCACACCATTTTCCCCTGCCCTTCCTATACTTCTCATTACCCTTCTTATGTTGCGGCTTGGAATGGTTGTCTTGAGAGTGGCCATATTTTCTCTGTCCCTTGTGTGGGTTTGGGCCTCCTTTTCCCTGCTTCAGCTATGAGTATTTTGTAGATCCAAACTCTCATCTCTTCTGCTTAAATATTTTCTCGATCTTGACATCATATTTATAATCCATACTCAATGATGCGATGTCCAGAAACTCCATTTCTGTTTGAATGTATCTATGCAAATAATAGTGGTTTTTGAGAACCAGATGTCGCTCAGAGTATTTGATACCCAATTTGGTGCACATGGTATGGAAAATATTGGTGAAATCTGGTACTGTCTGGTCCCTTTCCTGACGCAGGGTGGTTCATATGGTGTATTGGTCCTCGTAGGTTCCAACATGGTAGTACTATTCTTTAATGGCATCCCTGAAGGAATCCCATGTGGGGGAAATCACAAATATTATAAATACCTCTATGGCCCTTTACTCAGAGTAAGTATCCCACTGATCCTTAACATGGGGGACGACCTTGAGGAGTGAAAAAGTAATATTTTCCCTATTGTAAAAATTGTGGACTGAAAAATACCCTTCGAGTAGATTCAACCATTTATATACAACACCCACATATATCAATCCTTCAAATAATGGAATATCAAAATTTACCTATACCTTGAAGGGGATTGCATGACCGCTTGATGAAGATGCTTCTCATGTGGGCAACCATTAAAGGATCTTTGCAAAGTTGTCTATCATTCTGTTCCTTTGTCACGCAAGGGATTCCTTGAGTAATATTTTAAAAGGATCTCCTGCTCCATCATATTTATTTTCATACCCATGGGTTTTTGTCAGGCTAGGCATGGCCGATATTGCAAAGGCTTGACTGGTTCAAGTACCAACTTCTTGTAACCAGATCTTATCAGGGACATGCACACAGAAAAACAAATGAAGAGTAGAATGCTTTGATATGATTGATTCGGATTTATGAGTAGAATGAATTGACTAATATAATGAATAAAATAACACAGAGATACAGAGAACGGAAAAAAATATCCATTGACCAATATCTTCTATTGAATAAATGAAATAGGCTGAAACTGTAAAACTGAAAAACTGAAAACAACTTACTCAAATGGTGGTAGTTATATCTGAGAAGAGATGTGGCTTCTATGCACATCCGTCTGAGGAAAATTATTACAATGAGGCTCCAGAGGCCTTTTTAACATTACTAATGAATGCCAAAACCCTAGTCATCCAAAAACTTAACCCTAGGAGATGAAACGCCAAAAGTTATGTTGGCCCCGAAGGGTAAGTTGGTACCTCAACTTCCTGGGGTCGTAACTTTTACATACGACATCTGTTTAAGGTGCGTTATAGCATGTTGGAAAGGTATTTTTGAGAAATCCACATTCCGCCATCAAACTCTGACCTCATCTGCAGTTTGGCTATGGAAAGACAAAAAAACACTGTTTAGGGTCCCAAAACGGCCTTGGAAGTATAGAAAGCTGTGATGACATGAAAACATCCAAACTAAGCCAGTTAGATTAGGTGGGCAACCACTAGTATCCACCTGGAATATATGTAGGGATTCAGACTTCTCTAGAAGTGTAGAACCCATAGTTTCAAAGAAGTACAAAAGAAAGTGTTGAACTAAAAATTGTCAAGAGGATCCAATTGGAATAGGTGGGTGGCCACCAATATCCACATGGATCAAGACTATAACAAGGTTGTTCCTCAATAGACTATACTAAATCCAAGGATGGTATGGAAATTTTTGGTGGAAGAATGTCCTCCTTCCCATAAACTAAAAATTAATGGGAAGTACCCAATTATGCTTTATAAGTAATTTAATCTGCCCACAATGCAGAAATTAATACTTGTGCCAATTTTTGTGGTTAACACTGATAGCTTTCTTGATAATTTTCAAAATATTTTTGTTTGTTGGTTCTGTTAATCTATTACCATGAGGATAATAATTAGTAAAATTTTTTGTTTTAATTCCTTTCTGAAGTGCATATTCTGTAAGTGACAAAGTAGAAAAATAACTTGCATTATAAAAAAATAATGTGTTCAGGAGACTAAATCTTGTAATAGTAAACTGATCTAAGAATGAAATTATCTGATCAGTTGTAACTGATTTCAAGGGAATGGCCTCCACTGATTTTTAAAAATAATCGGTGGCAATGAGAATATACCTATGCTACTTGGAAGAGTTAGGGACAATTTCACCGATAATATCGAGTCCCCATTGTTCAAATGGTTGTTCAATGATCACGAGTTGCAAAGGTAATGTTGGATTCTTTTCTCGTTCGACTGAAATTGGACAGATTTTACATTTTCGAACATATGCATGAGTGTCTTTAAACAGGGTTAGCCAGTAATATCTTGCATGTAAGATCTTGTGAGCGGTTGTATCACCCCCAAAATGACCACCTGCAGGTCCATCCTATAATTCAAATAAAAATTTATCAACCTCATTTTTTTTTAAACATCTAAGTAACATTGAATCATAATTCTTCTTGAAAAGACCACTATTAATGAGATGATATTGTGTAGCCTTAATTCTTAAGACACCTTTCTTCTTAAAATCCAAATGAAAAGGTGAAGTGCCATGAGTTAGCTAATAAATTAAATATGTATATTGTGAGTCGGGAATATCATGAGTAACACATACCTGTTGTACATTCTCAGTGTCCTTCTCAACATCTGCATTTCCATATGTAATATCAATTGTTTCAATGATTAACTTACATGAATCTTGACCTAGTACACTTTTTGTAGGTTTTACGTCTAAATCATATTCTTGTAATGTAGTTACCCAATTTGATATGTTTCCTCCTAAATCTTTCTGAATAAGAAGGCTTTTAACTGAGGGGTGTGGAACTATTACTTTGGTGTGAGATTTGATGAGGAAAGGTCTGAAATGTTTGATGGATTTGAAAAATTCATAAGCTTGTTTTTCAACATTAGTATAATTTAATTATGCTCCTTGTAATGCTTAGCTTTCAAAAGCAATTGGTACCTCTATATTTTGATCATTTTTTGCGATAACATAGTTTCATAAGATATTTCAAAGGAGAATGTATAAAGAACAAATTATTTATTGTGATTGGGAGATTAAAGAAGGTGCTTGAATGATTTCTTTCTTTATAGAATTGAAATATTATTTTTCGATTGTATTCCACTTGAAAATCATGTCTTTTCTGATCATATGTTGCAAGGGTAAGACTATTTGTGTGAAATTAGGGATAAAGCGCTTTAAAAAAATTATTTTTCCAAGAAAAGACTGCATAGATTTTTTATTATGAGGAAAAGGAATTTCAGATATGTTTTGAACTCTAGAAGGATCAATTGAAACACCTTCTTTGGAAACTATAAATCCAAAAAGTTTACCTTCTTGAAGAGAAAAAAATTGATTTTTTAGGATTTAAATAAATTCCATACTTACGACATCGTTCAAAAATTTGTTTAAGATGAGAAATATGATCTAAACAATTCTTGGAATAAATCTTTGTAATCTAGGTAAAAAACAAAAAATTGATTGATTAAACCTCGAAAAACAATATCCATAGCTCGCTGAAAGGTTGTGCCTACGTTGACTAAACCAAAAGAATTTTTTTGATAAGCGTAAGTACCCCATTTAGTTCTGAAATTAGTTTTAAGTCTATGATTAGGGTGTACTAAGATTTGATTATATCCAAAAAATTCGTCTAAGAATGATATCATTTTAGAACCTGGAACTACTTGAAGAATTTATTCCATAGGAGGTAATGGAAAGTTATCCTTTTTCAGAAGATCTGTTTAAGTTTCTGAAATCGATGCAAATTCAGATATCTCCTTTCTTTATTTCTTACGGGAACAATATAGGATACCCATTTGGAATGTCTCACTGAAAGTATGATTTTTTCTTTCAACAATTTATTAAGTTCATTTTTAATTTGGGATTCCAGATTTGGATGGATTTTCCTTAACTTGTGTTGTACTTGTTTTTCTTCCAAAATCATAGGAATGGTGTGGTGAATTACCGATGTATCAAATGTTTTTAGGTCATCATATGACCATGCAAAAACATCCTTATTTTTCTTAATAAGTTTTTTGAAAGTCATTCTTTCAAAAGGAGAACATCCTAATCCAAGATTGACATTTTGAGGATTTTGTTTTGTTCCCAAATTAATGAGTTCAACATTCATGGTAGGACTATTTGTTTTACAATTTGTGGGTTTCTTAAATCTGTATTTTAAATCATAAAATATTCTAATTTTACAACAGATTTAGGAATAATATTTTCAAATTTTATTTTTTTGTCAGCAGGAATTTTTTTTAACTCATGATCGTGTGATTCTTCATCAATGATATCATTTTCATATGTTCCATCTGAAGAGAGAAAATTTATTATATCAACATCGTCATTAAAGACATGCCAATTAGTTGTGTTATCAGGAACAAAAGGCCTAAAAATTAGTTCCACAAAGAATCTATCTAGAGAGAAATCTTCTACAGGAATAAATCTAGAAGCTACGTTTGACAATAGATCTGCGCTAGCATTTTGCATTCTAGATATAGAAACAATATTAAATGCATAAAATTTGCTACTGAGATCTTGAGCTAACTGTTGATAATGTTTCAAATGATTAGAAACACAATGAATTTTTTTTTTTACTTGTTTAATGACGATCTCTAAATCACCAAAAACCAATATGTCCTACACATTCATCCTGATAGATTTCTTTAAACCCTGTATTAACGCTTTGTATTCAACGATGTTGTTAGTACACTGGAATTCAAGTATGCAGGTTAACATAGATTTTTCACCATCGTGACTGATTAAAGACAACCTGCAACAACTCCGCCATTAGATTTAGATCCATCAAAATATAATTTTCAAAATGGATAATTTACAGAACTATTAACAGAATTATCTATAGAATTATCAACAAAATTAATACAACGAAAAAAATCTGTTTGAGAGAAATTTTCAATCTTAGAGCTTTTAAGCTTGGGTTTTAAAGGAGAAATGTGAGCATTAAAATTTCTGAAAAAATAATCAAAAGAATAATTCCCAACAATACTATTAGCAAAAGCCGCGGGTTCATTTTCTCCATCTAAATTAGTCACATTATACTTCATATGTTTTTCCCTATTTACACGAATTTGATTAGGTTTCCCTTTATATGGAAGCCAAAGGTGAGACCAATCAGTTGAGAAATATCCATGAATTTTTTTAGACCAATCTCAACTTAAGATTAATCTGTAAGCATCTAGAATACCGGCAACAATAATATCTATGATTTGAAATACTTTAGAATTAGATGATAATCTCATAAGTACATCCTTCAATTCTCCCAAGACTTTTACCCTTATTATATCTAATTGTACAATTTGAATAGCCAATTTTTGTGGTTGTGCATTGATTTTAAGGCAAATTGAATAAGTCATTATATTCGAAGATGCAGGTCAGAATCAACTAAACAATTATGTACATTTTTATTAAAAATTTAAAAAGTGAGAAGAAAATGATGAGTATGTGACCTTGATCTATCACCTATAAGGAATTAATTAATTTTTAAGTTGGAAGATAAGGTTTGAACTATTGAAATATTTTCTTTATTTGTCGGTGCAAAAAATGATGGAATAGTTTTTTCACAAACTCCTAAGGCCCTTAATAAACTATTCTTTTGAGATTTCAGTTTACTTAGTTCATAAAGGGAAATGTTTTCCCTGGTCTTTTTCATATCTTCTATAATATCACAATCGATTTTCTCGGCAACAAAAAGGATTTTTGAGGCTGACTTGTTTTCTATAGGTTGTGTATTTGAAGTATTTGTTGGTGGAGAAGATTCAGAAGTCGAAGATATACTTTTACTTTGGGTTTGAGAAACAATATATTCTTCTGTATAATCTTCATAAAAAATTCCTTTCATATCCCAAAACAAATTAGCATCTTGAACTTTCTCATTATCCTCTTCTTCTTCCTCGTCATCATTAACTCCTTCCAAATTTTGGCCACCAAGTGGAATCTAAGGATTCTTCTTGAAAAATGGAATGAATGGTTTATTTGAAACTTCAACTAGTTTTCCTTTAACATCAACTATTTCATTTGCTAATGTTTTCATGAATTTCTGTAAACTATCCATATCAAAAGCGCCTTTATATTTATTTTCTTCTTTGATAATTACTTTTTTGGTTGTTTGAGAAGATATTTCATCTTCACTTGGAGATTTACTTGAAATACTAGATATTTACTTTTCTACATCAAAATCTTCCTCCATTTCTCCAATCAAAGTATTCTTATTTGCGTTTTTAACAAACATAGCAATGGAAAATGGTAAAGCGGAGGAATAAAAGTCAATCTGAATGTCTAAGCCATGTTTGGATGTCTCAAGAATTTTATTGAGAATTTTAAGGAATCTTTGATTAAATTCTTTGATTTTTTCTTTAGGACCCATTTTGATTTTAGATAATTCTACAAACAAACTAGATGAAGATTTATCATCTCTGAATTTTTTAATGAATAAATCCTTAAAGGTGCCCCAATCTGTAATAAAATTATCCCACAATGAGAAATACCAAGTAGAGGCTTCTTCTTCAAAAATATATGGAAAAATTCTACATACAACGTCTTCATGTTCAACGCCTCCCATATTGACAACTAACATAAATTTATTGATATGGTCGTTAGGAGCTTATTTTAATTTTGGATTAAATTTTGGTAACCATTTATCTTGATGTTTAGGTAGGTCATGTTTATTTCCAGGAACATTTACTTCTCCCAGAGTTATCCATGGTGTTCTTGGTACTCCAACAATAGTATTTGGTTGACAAGGAGGAGATGGAAGAAGAGACGTATGCAAAGGTGTATGCGAAGGAGGAGTAGAGGGAGGATTATTTCCAACAGTTTTAACAATGGTTTTTCTAATTTGGATGGGTACTTGAAAATGAATAGGTTCAATACCTAATATTTGTCTCTGCACTCAAGTAATGAGAATATCCTTGAGAAGTTTCTCCTTGATTTCTAAGATCTTC
>SNQJ01S0001341.1:267469-381021 GCA_010110895.2 Picea sitchensis
CAAGTAAATGATCTTTTTCATTTTTCAAAGCATAAACAATATAAAGAGAAAATAAACCCAAGACTAACATAGACCCTAAACCATTGTTGAAATGCAGGGACTCACTAGAATCGACAGGAGAATGTAACACTTATAGGCTCACTCTAAATCTCCAAAGAAAAGAAAAGAAAAATAAAGAAACAACAGGGGTTCTTTACAAAGAGAAATATAAATTGAATCTTTAACCCAACCAAAAAAATTAATAGAGACCTTGAAGAGTTTCAAAAAGGCTTGAGAAGCTCAAAACTTCTTTCTAAGAAAGGAAAAAATTCCCCTTTTTTAAAAAAAATATTCCAAAATACAAAGACGCGTGTTGTGCACAAGAATCCTATGTATGTACATGAGATGTATACTATGAATATTGGGTATGTATGCGGGCTATACAAAGGACAAGGTGCGTACACCTCTTCAAACTTTCAAAAGAAAAAAATTTGGATAAATGACTGGGAAAGGAAGATTGGTAGGAACCTGGACGGTGACCAGAGACCCTAACCTGACTCACTAAACATGGAAAACTAAAAAATAAACTAAAATAATTGAATCAAACCAAAATCTCCCACTATGACCCTAGAGAGACACCCTGGTGGAGTCACCAATTCTATTATGAGGAAAATGGCCCTATACTGGGTCAAAGGTAAAGGCATAGTGCTAACTCCCTTAAAAGACAGTTCTAATCTTAAACTACCCTAAAACCAACTAAACTAAGTGATGAGAAGGAAAGGAAAGAGAATTAATTCATGCACCTTTAGTCCTTTCATTTGGTGTTGGCCTCTTTCACTTGTTGCCACCTCCTGGATTACTGGTCTCCTCCCAAAGATGACCTACAAAAGGTTAGGAATACAATGCAACCATGTATACCACTTCTAATATTCACTTTAAAAGTTTAGGAATATATATAAGTGCACAAATCAATAAAATCATATAGACATAGTGTTTTGGGACAAGAATGAACTCTTTTATTCAATATTAATATCAAAAGGATTACAACCTTTTTCGATAATCGCTCCACGAACCAGGTTCGGTCTCCTATATTGTGGCTCCAAGTGAATTAATTCCATGTTAGTTTGTCACAACCAACTTATCACGTAGAAAAGGAGAAAGGGTTGTATAAGGAGAAAAGATTGGAGGGGAAGGCTATGGCCACAAATCAGAATAAGATGCAAAATTTCGGTTAAGAAGCGGAAGGGATTTTGGAAGAGTTTTCTTATTCTCTTTCCTGTCTTGTCAAATAACAGCCCAATACCTCTTTTTATATGAGAAAAATATGGTTATTCAGTTTGGGGATGGGCTACAATGGGTAAAGTTGTTAGGAAACCCTCTATAGCATGTAAACTCCACTGAATTCCTTGGAATTTTATATTTTTTACAACTTTTGGAGGTGAACACAAGCTAACTAGCATGCAACTCACGTATGTACACTAGATAAATAGCATGAAGCTCGTGCATGTACACTGGATACCTAGCATGCAACACACATGTGTACGTGGACTATTAGTGCAGTAGGGTGCGTGCACTATCCAAAACATATTTTTTTAAGAGGAAACCTCAACTGTATTTTGGCAAAGTATATAAGTGGAAAGGCCAATGTCTTGTATACACATGTAATGTATTTTTGGACTATAACAATGTCTGGTGAATTGAACTAGCAGGAGGTCAACATGCAAAGGACGATTTATATCCCTGCTATCATCATGAATATAAAATTTTAGGATATATTATTGCATAGACACCAAAGATTGCTCACATGTTGAACATGGCATAAACATAGAACTAGGATTGACAGCCAAGAGATCGTCATCGAACTTAACATCTCTCCTAATAACAATTTTGAATGAGGTTTAATAATTCTATAACCTTTTACATATTCAAAATATCGAAAAAAATTCACTTTTCACTTTTAATTTGTAATGCTTTCCTTTTCTCATCAGGAATGTGAGCCCATTCTTCACTATCAAACATATGGAATTCATTTTTTTTTTCTATGCTTCTTATAGTGTTATATTTTTTAAATATTTTGTCAAGGTATAATTGATTATGTAATTAGCACAATTGGTGGCTTCTACAAAAGAACTAAGACTCAATCCTTTATATTGGATCATATAAATTGACAATTCCTTTAATGTGTGAATCTTTCTCTCACCAACACCATTTTTCTATGGTGAATATGGAACATTGTTTTCATAGATTATTTTAGGGGATAAATTTCGCAAATGGGCTAATTTTCCATGGTTTTTCCCAAAAATTGATTCGCCAATTTCAATATTTTCTAAAATTGATTTGCCCAACTTCCATCGACTAAAATTATTTTACATAAAAAATCACCAAAGTTTTATAGAAACTATATAAAATCCTTAGAAATTTGAATATTTTTACAAAAGTATCCCCGAACATTTTATATTTTAATATTAAGGACTAGTAAGATTAGACGAGGTTTCTATATTTTAATATAAATATCCATCCCTAAAATTATCCCTGATTCTTTTTCATTTGAATGCCCTATGTAATGTAGTAAGTTGTAAATGTATTATTAGCATACTTTCCTACATTATCTATTATTAGCTTCTACAATTGACGATTAGATTATTTTCTACAAGGGCCTAGTATGTCAAAAACATGTCAAAAATTTTAGTCTTATGTTTTAATAAATAATCCCAGTTGTGTCTAGAGAAGTCATTGATGAACGTTGAGAATTACTTGAATGTAGAGTGTTATCGCTGAAAAGTCATCCGCAACATTGCACACAATGGTTAAAGAAAAACATCAATTCCAACAACAATTAGTCCACCTACAACACCAAAGTCCACCAAAAAGGAAAAAAACTATATACTTGGCTCAAAAATCAAAGTGTGCAAATTCACCAAAGGGAGTGCATGCACAGTGAATAGAATGCACAGGCTAGCACATGCCTTAGTGCACACTGTGCACAAGATGAGTGACTTTCTACAAGAAAAGTTGTGCACTCATATGAATGACACATTTATGAATCTTGTTGGCCCCTTAACCACTTCTAGTTCGACCCTCGACATGATTTGACACTCATATCTAAGTGAAATCTAGCTTGGAGGTTGGTCAAGGGCTAGAAAGTTACCTACACGGCCCCTTGTTCACACTACAAACCAATTATATCTTTCCATATATGGATGCTATAAATATGTGCCATGGGTTTCCTAGAAAAATAAGAACTTCAAGGTATTGTTATGTTGCAAGAATCCTTCTTTGAGAATCCTCTTTTCTCTTTGAATCATTCAAGCACCATTTCAATGGCCATTCCACTCACATCTTGAGGGAATAAGCATTGTATTTCTTCACCATTATCATTTTCCATTTCATGAAGAGAAGAGCTCTCAATTAGGGAACTCAACATCCCTCCCAAGGAGGAAGAGGGGACTCATATGTCCCTGTCTTTCTCTATGGTGTTTAGCCTATCGATATATTGATCCATTGGTAGCTATATATTGGTCATTTTTTGCTTTTCATGGTTGTAGTTCTTTCAAGCTTCTCTTACTTTTATTTCTTAGTTGTTTTTAGTTTTTATTTCCTTGTTTTCATGTGTATTTGGTTATTTAATCAAATCACAAACTTTTGTCTTGTTTAACTAGCTTAACTAAGCATGCAAATGTTGTGTTTTTTCTCACCCAAGTGAAAAAACCAACACAGCAGATTGGCGACCATACTGGGGATAGGTATCAAATTCCTCCCTATTTGAGTCTTCATAGCACTTATGTTTTATTATTTCTACATCTAGGTATAAGAACTGGCCTAGACCAACCTGCCAAAGTCAAAATCTGGAGCCAAGGAAGGAGTATTTCACTTGGAAATTTCTTCCCCGACACATGATAGGAAGTGTGTATCTTTCAAGGCCCATAGACGTGCATTGTGAGCATGAAAAATTTATTTTCTCTGCTCACTCTGCGCCCTTGTGCACCTATCAGAACTGTAGCCCATGCATAACTCCATCTTTGACAAATTGTAAGGATTTTCATGAATAGTTTCAGTTCCGCTAGCCTTCATATTTTAATTTCCTACACTTTGTAAAGAAAACACACTTCAACTAGAGTCCTTTATCATAAGGAAGGTTAGCTAACATAATCACTTAGGGGTAAAAAGAAACATAATTCTTCGCTTTTCTTTGTTGCCACATGGATGGCTCATTTGGCTTGTAAAATTTTGTGTTGAAGTTATTTTTTTTCAAACACAATCTATTAATTTGGGACTAGAAATCAATTTTAACCCTCAAGTATGCTCTTCCCCCTCACCCTAGTGTGATCTTGGGAATCAAAAAAGGTGGTTAAAAGGAAATTTCATCTCCATTAACAAATATTTAGGACAGGACAAATCCTCCCTAGGTTCCTCTTAGTTTTGGAAATCATCTTAAAGTTTTGTAAGGGCCTATACATGCCCACATGTTGCAAATCTTAGGATATTTTCTAAAATCTTTCTTAGTTTAGAAAACACTCTAGGAAAGTTTAAAATATCAAGTAACAGGCCCATACATGCCCGCATGGTTGAAATTCTAAGATAGTTTTCAAAAATCTTTCTTAGTGTAAACAACATTATAGGGAGTTTAAAGGATCAAGTACGGACCCATATGTCCACATTACTATTTCTTTAGGGCTTTAAATATTGCACAAGGTTGTACCAAAGAGACATAGTAAGCTAGGTATGAATATTTGTAAGGACCACAGGAAGTCCACTTGCTGCAATCTTACACTTAACTTAATAAAAATATTTTGCACACTTTTCACTTTCTTGCACACAAAGCCACTCCTCACATGCATAATTTCTATTAGAATAGTGGAGGTCGAAGTAGACTTTCTTCAAAGGAATTCTGAAAGATACAACTACTTATTTGTAAATTATCCACACCCATTTAATTCAAATGAGATTGGTCAACACCCACAATATCCTAGCCCATCACATTTAAACTTTTTCTAAGAACGCACTAATGTTTCCTCCACAGGAGGTGCCAAAAGAATTTTTGTAGTCTAAGTAGGATCTCGTGGGTATGAATCCAAATAACCCCTCGTTATCAGGTTCTCACATTTTGAAACAAAATAAGTTGAGATAGGGATCCTTAAAATCCTCCAAGTCAAGTCTTCCTACACCATAAGGCAAGGAGATACCCGTGAAGGGTCGAAGGTTGAGGTCTGATTGTTCTGCGCATCCCTCCTTGAGTCACCCAAATATTGTGAGGGAATCCATCCCATGATCCATTTCTGAGGATGAAAATCTAAATGTCACACTTTGACCCAGTTACTTAGTGGCCAAACTTAGGATATCTACATAGGTGGTGGTTGTGGGCTGCAATCACACCTTGTTTTGATTTTGTGTGGCTACTGAGAAATATTGCCATCTCTTTCAGGATATGCACCCTCTACCCCTCATTATAAATGACTATTTCAACCTTCGCTAGTTCCTCTTCTAGTGGTTTCAGACCCCACTATTGTGTGCTATTAGAATGACCAGTGCTAAATCGAGAGGAATGACGATAAGTATTTTAGGACATGATCTTTTATTTTGTGTTATTGTTCCCCCATGTGGACAAAATCCACTTATCCACATGATTGTTTATTTTACAAATGATTTATGTCTAATATATATTTCATGCATGTAATTGTGAGTTATACTATGTTGTGAAGGTAATAAATGTAAAATCACTTCTTCATTTATTTCTCTTGTCACCATTTTCACAAATTCACTTTGCTAGTTGGAACCATAGGGGACCCATAGAATCCTTGTTGTTCTAGATGCTTGCAAAATCTTCCTCCTATTCTAGGAGGGTTCCTAGTGTTTCCAACTCACTGACTCAACCATCTCACATCCCTATGAGTGATACTATTTTGGGATCAACTTTACTTGGTTCCACTTTTCTTGGGTCGAATACCCAAGTCCATCTGTCTACTAGTTCTCCTTTACAAGGAGTCGAGAGTCAAACTTCTTCTCAGGGAAGAAGTACACACCCACTAAATCCCTCTCAAGGGACAGTTCCACTATATACACACATGATGGATGGAGTTAATCCTCCACCAAATCCCCTATTCCATACTTGGCATCCCTCAAAATTCTTGATTTAACCAAACTCATGAATGATCCATTTTGCATGATGCTACCTGGCCCAATATGCCTACCAAGTTACCTTCAAACATTCCAAATTTTGAAGGAAAACCAGGGGAAGATCCTTCCAACCATGTTATGACCTTCCACTTATGGTGCTCTTCAAACAAAATCATGGATGATTCCATATGCTTAAGGTTATTTAAAATAAATCTCAATGGTTCACAATCCAAATGGTATGTGGATGAAAAATCAGGGTCCCATGTGACCTTTGAATTATTGGCCAATGCCTTTTTGTCATTTTTACTACTAGTTCTTCATGATACTGTCTTATAACTTCTCTATGAGATCAAATGAACCACTACTATCCATATCACCAACCACATCCATGAATGGCGACGACGACATAGTTTGTGTAAAGAAGAAAGCACCAAAGAACAATGTCTCGATTGGTTTGTTAAATCACTTGTCTCTGTGATTGATAAAGATGTAGCATCCAATTTTCCTCAATCAGAGGAGGAGGCCATCAACAAGACCCAACAATTTGACCTCATATATGTTCAACCAGGTTACTTGTACAAAGTATTTCCTGATGAACCTAGACCCTTACCATTTGGCCAGGAAAAAACGGGGGGTTTCTCACACTGTTGATGGGTTGATTGGTTCTATGACACATCTCAACCCTTATAGACACCCATTACCTACTTCTGGGGAAAATAAATATCCCCAACCATATGGACGAGCATCTTATTACCCTCCTCCCACTCACCAACAGTCATATCTTGTTGGTCCCTCTCAACCATTGTGGATACCCCCACTGGTACCCATGATTCATATAGTCTCTCACCTAATTACGAGTTCAATGTCAAGCCCCACATGTAACCCCAATAATGGTGGAAGTACTTAAACATCCTACACACCATATGGAGAGTCTCCAAAAAACAAACCATATTTTCCATTTCCTGGTCCTCCCCAGCAAGTGGCTCCTTCACCAGGAAAACCACATGCCAGTGTTAATTTTGTTCATCCCTCTCCCATTCAATAGGTTCATTCTTTTGAACAGTTGAATGCATAAAATCTTACCAATCAACCAACAAATTCCAAGAAGAAAGGAGAAAACTGAAACAATAATAACCTGAGACAAGGATGAAAAAACCCCCAAAAAAATCATTCCACTGGGGGAAATCAAAATAAAGGAAACCAAAACCCCCAAGGGGGAAACAATAAAAAACAACCACGACAAGGGAAGAACAAATGGATGAAATAATCCATGATCACCCAACGCCCTCCACCATCGCATGCACCTCAGAAAGACCCACAACATTATTTGCAACTCCCACCTCCGACCGTGTTTCAAAACCCTATTCGACACCAAGGTGTGATGAATACTCAAGAAGATATCAATTATTCCCCACCAAAAATGGGGTAGTATAAAAATCCAACTCCTAATCAACCCGAAAATTGATCCAATATCAATATCCTCCTTACCAGCGAGGAAGATATTCTTCTGCAAACTCGCGGTCGTCAATATGGAGTCCCTCCCAACTCTACCGCAACCACATCGTGAACAACTACTGATACCATTGGACAACCATTAATGTTCCCACACCCTAATACTGACCCCAATCCTCGTATACCCCACATACCTTTATGGCGGATGTTGAGCAATCAACACACCCTAAAGAAAAAAAGGGGTCTATGACCATTTTCAACTTTTTGGGTACCACTTAATCCTTTGTACTATCCGTTTCAGTATAACACTCCTTCCCATGCTTATCTTTTATGTTTTCATGTTTGAATTGTGTAAATTCTACCTGGACATATGAAGAATCACCTTAATTTTAAAGGAGGCTAAATTAACAATTACTTAAGAAATCAATAGTCACAACGTCTTTGGGCACGCTTAAGGGATTCAACATTGGGGGGGTGTAAGTGCAATGAGAAATGTTTGTGAAAATAAATACCGCTGAAGACTGATCCTCATCAGCATCGGTGGATGAAATTGCCTCTCTCCTTTTTTATGAAATGAGCTTAAGTAAGAATATCGCCAAGGACCGATTCATCTGGCATCGGCATAAAAAATGAGAAGAGTAAGTATCGCACAAGGAGAAGAGTGGTACCGCCAATCGTCAACTCTCAAAATGATTTCAACGTCGGAGATTTACAAATATGGTAACCTGCTAAGAGGTTATGCTCTTAAAATTTCCCTGATCCCTGATACCATTGGTGTCAGGAGTGTTTGCCAGGAGCACACTATTGAAAATATACACAAAGATAGTAGTCAATCCCCAATCTATACACCAGAGAGACATGACGTGATGATACATTTATCCCTTAGATATGTTAGGTACGAAGCATTTAAAGTGTTAGTTGATATATAGATCATGCATTAGTTGTTTTTTCATGCACAAATCAAAAGGGACCATTTAAGCCTGGTGATACAATGCACCTCCCTTTGCACTTCCATCGTCAACTGAGTTAGAATTTATTTGTAGAAATATGATGGTAGTTTGTTTTGAATTAAGTTCATTACTCACATTAACTGATTGATACAAATGATAGGAACCCTCCCATTAAATTCTTTTGATTTATTCTGTATGAACCTATTATATGTGGAAAGGAGTTCAAAACACACAGAAGAGCAAGGCTAACAATCCGAAGAAGGCATCCAAAGTTCGGTGAGTATTAGACAACTATAATAGACAACATTACAGGTATGTATCTTCTTGTGGTGTTTTACGTTTCATTTTTTATTTGTTCCCACCCCATCATTGCTTTGTACACCTATTTAAAGGGTCATTTAAATTGCAGGAACAATGCCTCTGAAGAAACCCTCCACCAGGAAATCCCGAAGAGAGCCAAAGTTGCAAGAACCAGAAGCAGGAGAGGGCCCCTCCCCAACAGTTGCAAGGAAATTGGAATTCACTCCAAGGCTGGTGCCCATAATTAAAACAACCACCAATAAGGCCTTTGTTCATCCCCTGGCTTTCAGAGACACGAAGGTGAGCATTGGAGCCAAAGCAACAGTCCCTCGCTAGGAATAATTTCTCAAGAAAATCAAGAGGGAAGAACTGCTCGAGTATACCCCACACAATGACCCTGATACAAGAAGACTTGATGATTATGTACTCCCAAATATCCTTAGGGACTATCTACACATGGTGGCAAGACAAAATCTAGTGTTCCCTTGCATTGAGATACTAAAGTGGCTCATTGACCACACTGATGCACAAAAATGTTTTATTAATGACGATAACGATGAATGCATTAGGGTTTTCTTATTGTTAGAGGTCCAAAGTTACTACAAGCTCAGGGAGCCGAAAGAAAATATGAGTACTGATTTCATTGTAAGTTTCTATACAGCACACGACACCAACAAAATCATGGCGTCATTGTGGATTGAAGACAAAAAATTCACAAACCAGAATGTCGGCTAGTATTCGACAACCAATCTAAAGGAACCATACAGATACCAGATAACTCTTCTCTATAGGTTGCATGGGGAGAAATATTATTCTTGGTTTTTAGAGGCTTGGATGCCTCTAGCTTATAAGGTGTCCATTTCAGGCACCATCTTCAATTTGGGTTCCATCATCTCCAAAAAACTGAGTACTTGTTTACGACAAGCCCAGACATCGAAGGAGGGAGAAACCCTCTCCTTCTACATGGCCTCGTATCTATTGGACATCATCTGCGCCAGGAATGTTTTTTATGGAATGAAATTAAACTGACACTCCTCTGAACTCCCAGTCCATGTATACTTCAACATCTTATGGGAAAAAATGTATAAAAAATATGATTTTCTTATCTGTGACCAGTTTATTGCACGCATTCATTCTTTGTTGTTCAAGAAAGAGTGACCAAGGGTGTCGAATGAAGAAAAAAAGGTTAAATCGAAATTAGGTCAATGGTATCTAGATGAATGTGAGACCTACATCAGGGTTTTCGGTGCCATAGGAGCACCCTTTTTTTTACCCATATGTGTTCCCGATCGACTAGTGTTAGGGGAAATTTGCTATCAGACCATTCTGTAAGGATATAATGACACTTTAGTAAAATACAAGAAGCAGGCCTTCATACCTTATGGGTTTCATATTGGCTTCTACATGGTCAAAGACACCATGCATGCTAAGAAAGAAGGGCTAAGACAATTGGAATTATGGTTCAAAACTATTTGTTTTTGCAAACACGATCCCAAGGGCTTTGTCCTACAACACGCATCATAGGTATCATCTTGTTGGCCTTATGCCCATGACCGGTTTGAAGATGAATTTTTCACCAAAAATTCTCAAGACTGAAACAAGGTGGTGGCAAGGATAGTTGACCATCGAATAACCAGGTTCAAGGCCATGAGTGGGAAGAGAAAGTGACGTCCTTGGAGCAGACAACTCAAGAGATTCTTAGGACCCAGGAAAGAATGGTAGCATCTGAAACAGGTGAAGAAATGGGTAATCCCCAAGAAGACATCAAAGAAGCAGGGGGTTATCGGGAATCCCCTAAAATTCAAGTTGCATAGGGGATGGGTGAATGTTTGTGGCAGCAAAGTCAACTGCTAATGAAGCAAATGAAGGATGATCCATACCTCATCATAACACTTGTGCTTCCAACTGGTATCCGAGAAGGAAACCCATTAGAGCCAAGCAACCTCTGTTCTATAAATCTCGATAACACCAATGGGTCAGGCAACCCTGAATCGACAACATCGTCGGTCAGTCCCTCGGTGGGTGGGATAATTCAACCAGGGGAAGGTCGAGTGCCAATAGAAACACAAGCACCTAATCCCTTGATCAAGCTTATACTTATATATAGTGACGACGAGAGCCTGGAGAAATCTCACAACACCCCTATCCATGTCTAAGAGGAAAGGGGTCCTGAGAAGACTTATTCCCATGAGCTCGAAGTTCAATACAAGGAGGTATTGCAAAAGGAAATAGAAGTCAAAAGTGGCCTTGACACAAAGGGACCCAATGTATCGGAAACCAAAGAATATCTGGAGGACAAGCCCGAATCGGAAGAATCAAAGAAATAATTCCTGTGAAAGGGAATTAGAGGTTCGACGGGCAACGAGAAAGTAAGTCACAAGTCTGTACCCAATGTCTCTATTCTTCCAAATACTCAAATCCCCGATGAAAAACAAGTAGAAGCTAGACCCATGAGGCAGTCCAGCAGGGCCGAGACAAGGAAAAACATGGCATTCAGATGGTAAGAAAAAGTAGTCTTAATCACATGAAGAAATCAGCTGAGTACTGGGATAAGATGTATCAGGACCCACACAGAGATATCCAGGAGCAATGGACCAGATGCAAGAAACACTTGGATAAAATTAACAAAATAATGAAGTATGTGGGACTTCCCGAGTTCAACATCCCCAACAAATGTGTCGACTTAAGTGACATAGTCAAGTTTCACGACAAACAAGACTTGATATGGACCGAAGATCTCTTAAATATGATTGATGTGAGGCCAAGGAAAGTGTAGTGATTCACAGAACATCCAATCAGGGCCCGAACCAGGCTACATTCGTTGAACTCTAGTCTTGTAAAATACTGGGCGCATCGAGTAGGCATCAAGGGAATATATGCAACTATGATGGAACAACACAAGTTTCCATGGACACAAACTTGTGAATAACTTTTTATCAGTTGGACTGAATACAAGAAAAGTCACCCTTTCCAAGAAATATCTCAGGTTGAATGTTAAATAAACTATTAGAATATAATGCCACATGGAAATTTTTTCTTTTCTTAAACTGCACTTAGCCGTTAATTTCAGTTAAACTTTATATTATAAATAGGGACCTCGACCAATTATTTGAAGGTCGATGGTTGTTGTAAGAACTCTTTCTTTTTGGTTGTTAAGAATTATTTTGAGGCTTCTACGAATTGAGAAGTCCTTCTGGACCAAAGACAAACTATTTTCATCAGATGCATGTTATTGGACTTGGACAAGAACCACTTCCTATCTTGTTTCATGAATGATGAAGTAATGAGTAAGAACAATTAATTCTATTGTCAAGTTATCCGGTGCAATGTTTTAATGTTCTTTTCTTTAAATGATGAAGATAAATCATTGTGTTATTATGTGATGAATGGTTATGGTAGATGCATTATTTTTCTTGCCATTATCTTATTACATATGTGCTTTCTTCCTGATAATTAGTTTCTCAAATAGTAATTGGATGCTCACATGCTTAATGTATTAGTACTAGGCATGTGGTATAAAATCATTGTCTGCATGTTTGAGCAGTGGGTTATCCGAAGCTCAGCCTCTTCCCCAGTAGTTAAAACTTAATTTGGTTTGTTGTCAAGTTGGTTTATAATGGATTACATTTCTCCTACCAGTCCCACCCAAGAGAAAATACAGAAGAGAATAGTCCCAACTGAAGGAAGAGCCTTCACAAAAAAACACAAAGCCCATCCATAAATTGGTCGGATCGCAAGATCTTGAGAACCATTCCATATTCAAACATTGCAGAGTCTAATTGGTCCTTGGTGGTGGGTTTGGCTCCTACTGTTGAATCAAGGGATTTAAGACCCATCAATAGAGGAATATACATAACCCTCATTCTAGGGAAGCCCACAAATACAGTTTAGTCGATGATTTAGCACAATCCCCTGTATCCATGTCTGTGTTGGAGGTCCTCCAAACCTATCCCTCACATCGCAAATCCTTTCTTTTCATGTTGGGGGAAGTCTAACAAACTGATACTCAACTCATCACCTTTGATCCAGATAATGGGGAACCACGCCTCCCTGCCCTGGTAGCTGTTCAAATACAAGTTAATATCTAGAACCTCATAGTGCATCTGTGTACCATCGATGAAGGTGCATCCACATGCATCATGTATAAATTTGTATGGAAAAGCCTAGGCTCACCCGAGCTAGTACCATCTGCCATCACCCCAAGAGATTATGATGGTTGACCATCATCCCTTGAAGGGCTCTTCCAAAATTTCCCTGTCGAACTCTAGGAAAAAACCATCCTAATTGACATTGATGTTATAGACGGTCCACTTGATTACAATATCTTGTTTGGGCGTAGCTACATGTATGCTATGAAGGATATAGCCTCTTATTAGTTTCGCATGATGATCTTACCCCATAATGGGAAAATCGCCACCATCGAACAATTTACACATTACAAGAATAATCATTCCTCCAAAATTGATAACATTCTCCCCCTTTTCCACACTAGCTTAGATATGTTTTTCAGTCATCAACATGGGTCCTGGAATATTTAAGGACCCATAATTGTTACGGACTTATCATGGAGAACCACCTCTCCTACACCCTTCTATTTTAGCAAAAGTGTGTGTCATTTCCTCCAATGGAACCAATATCGGAGACAATACTCCTCTCATGGAGGTCCCTCCCCACATCGAAGTTCCACCAGTCAGAGAACTACTATCTCAGGAATTCCATGAAACCATGACCAAACCACTTGTCCCAGATTCCCCCCCCGGTCCCAGCCTCGGGGAAAATCTCGGTTTGGGAGATATTTCCCCAAGACATTACCCAAATCCTTTTCTTCTACCCCCCACCAGGTCCAAGCATTCCAGATAGCTACTACTCTCACCCTTCCAGACATGGTTCTTCCCATCCATGTATGGTATCTTCATCCACCATATGGTTCCTACACCATATCTCACTCCTTAGATAGAGGGATTACCGATACATATCCTAGTATAGGCTCCTACCGCACCCGTCACCCCAAGCGGGAAACTCTACCACTGGGGGTAGACGAAGGAAGCTCGATCCCATATTCCTTCTCCCTTCCTGAGATCAACCTCCTTTCACACTATGTGAAAGAAAAATCCACCCCACTAATCAATGGCCTACTCTTCCTGATTCTTATCCATCTCCCTAGGGAAACCCCATTGCTTACCACTCCACTAGTAGTTCAACTACTACTAAGGAGTCCTAAACCACATGCAATAAAGGGTTGAACCGGTTTCCCCAGTTTGGGAGACACTCCCCCAAGACATTACCCAAATCCTTTTCTTCTACCCCCCACCTGGAGTCCAAGCATTCCAGGTAGCTACTACTCTCACCCTTCCCGACATGGTGCTTTCCATCCCTGTATGGTATCTTCATCCACCTGCTATGGTTCCTTCACCATATCTCCATCCTCAGATAGAGGGATTACCGATACATATCCTAGTATAGGCTCCTACCACACCACCGTCACCCCCAACTGGGGAAACTCTACCACTGGGGGTAGACGAAGGAAGCTCGATCCCATATTCCTTCTCCCTTCCTGAGATCAACCTCCTTTCACACTATGTGAAAGAAAAATCCACCCCACTAATCAATGGCCTACTCTTCCTGATTCTTATCCATCTCCCTAGGGAAACCCCATTGCTTACCACTCCACCTAGTAGTTCAACTACTACTAAGGAGTCCTAAACCACATGCAATAAAGGGTTGCGAACCAGTTTCTCTTGTGTCATATGCTCAAAATATGTCCATTACACCCATCATTTCCCGAATCTACCTCAATTCCTCCAAACATTATCTACAATACGACATACATCCCTACCTGAGCCATCTCAAGATATACCTGCTACTACTCACATCGCTGAAATTCGTTATGTTTCTTTGTTAGTCTCCATGTGAATGAGTTACCATCCACAATATCATGACACTTGGTTCATTTCAAGTGAACCATCACACCTCATACATGATATCCCTCCTACGGCCTCATCCCCTGAGGTCAATAACACTTACTTGTTGATGGTCCCCCCTACCATCTCCCAAGACCCCCTATATTCTCGCAATTTCCACTGCGATGAATATATATTGGAGGAACTTACTACCCCCAATTTACAATAGAATGTGCTCCATCATAGAGAACATTTTCTCCCCCAAGAGGCCTTTCACCCTCCTACACAAGCCTCCTTATGCGGAATCAAAACTAAGGATTTCAGTCCTTAACGAAATATAGACTGGTTCAAAAAATATATCCCTGACCCAGATGCTTTTGAATAAGGAAACATGGCCAACATCTCCCCCATGGTCAAAATTTACATTTCCATTAAACCAGGCATTATATAATAGATCATCATTGGTGCCACATGCTTCTTTGAATAAATGATTGTTTACAAATCTCTCTTTTAGGAATACCGGGACATTTTTTCCTGTTCATATACAAAGATGGCTGACCTTGATCCTTCTATAGGCGAACACTGAATTGACACTTGGTCGTATGTCACCCCTATTTGTCAAAAGAAACGCCCCCTCCATGCATCCAAAGTTGTAGATATCAAAGCCAAATTTGATAAGTTACATGCCGCTAGGTTCATTTACCCCATTGCCTATTCTTTGTGGGTCTCCAACCCCGTCCTTGTGAACACAAAGTAAGGAACTATTCACATCTGCAAAGGATTTCAAAATCTCAGCCATGATTGTCCCAAACACAACTTCCCAACCCCTTTCATCGACCAAATCATCGATGATTGTGCCAACCATGAGGCACTTTACTTTATGGATGGGTTCTTCGGCTATAATCAAATTCAAATCCACCCAGTAAATCAATACAAACCCATGTTTACTACCCCCTGGGGTACCTTTTCTTATTGCATCATTCCTTTTATACTCAAGAAATCAAGTTCTACATTTCAACATGCCATGAACTATGTTTTTCATGAACTCGCTCGCATCATCCTTGCTTATGGACGACCTCACTACTCGATCCAAAAAGTGATCAGAACATTTACACGATTTACACATCATTTTCCAATGGTGTCTCTATTACAATATCCACTTGAACCCCCTAAAGAACGTCTTTTGTTTCTCGACCAGATGACTCCTTGGGTTCATTGTCTCCCAACATGGCATCACGATGGACCCCCTTAAGGTCCAAGCTATCAAATAAATTACCCCACCTAGGAGTTTATGCCAACTGCAAAACCTACAAGGCAAATCCAACTTTTTACAATGCTTTGTCCCAGAATACGCCACTTGCGCGCATCGGTTTCTTGACCTACTGCGACATGATATCCCATTTCGATGGTATGAACATGCTCAAACAAATTTTGATGATTTAAAGGATGCCCTATCCAATGCCCGTTTGATTAGTCCCCCAAACTTTGATCACGACTACATCCTCTACATATCAGCCTTGGTTGTATCATTTGCAGGAGTCCTCATCCAATTAGGGGATGGTGGGCATGAACATGTGATTTACTACATTAGTAAAAAACTTTCAGGGCCACTGTTACCCAAGATTTTGGTGATCATGATGGTGTATTGATGATGGTGTACTCAGGCTCCTCATAAGAACTTTCTCCTCAGAAAAGTGACATTCATCTCTTCTTAGAAAACTTACTTTTGAAGAGAGTTCGTAGGTTGCTAATATCCCAGGGTGCGAGAATGACCCATTCTCGCAGGCTTCTTTAAGCTAGGGTGCGAACTTCTCGCACTATGCTACATAGCTAGGGTGCGAACTTTCTCTAAATCTTGGAAAAAGATGAATTCTCGATGGTTCTAGAAGGGAATCTTCTAGAAGAATGGGTTGGCATTCGAATGGTTATCCTTGTACTAGATTCCCTGATATTGTGGGATCATTCTTATCCAAGTAACCATCCCATTATCTACTATATATTGATGGAATTCTCATGAAAAAGGTTAAGCAAGATTCATTGGAGAATTGGTGAAAGAATTGTGTGAAGGACTTAGCTTAAACAGGAACTTGGAGACTCTAGCAAGTCTATCAAGAGGATTTGATCTTCTTCATGCAAGGATTGAGAAAGTGTGTGTGTTGGAGCCAAGAGCCATCGAAAGGAAGCTTGCGACATCAAGGCGATCAGGTTGTAATCTTCTACTTTCAATTAATATGATACAGTGACATGTCCCTTTCCCATAAAGTCATTCTCACTTTATTATATAATTCCTTGATCATACACATAAGTTGAGAGTTGAATATATTTTTCTATCTTCACTTTGGTTGGTTTGTGTTGTCTTGGTCTTGACCTCATGAGAGCACCAGAGTGAAGCGAGAGCTACAGAGACCCTAGAAAGTGATACAAAGGTATGTTACTTGTTCCTCCCTACTAGCTAATTCAATGGTGAAAACTTAGGGAAAGAGTCATGTCCTGTCCTGTTTTGTTCTAGATCTAGGTGGATCTAGGGAGATCTGTTAGTGTCCACACCTACCGATTAGTCCGATAACAAAATTGGCGACTCCACTGGGGAGATAACCTGTTTTATTTGTGGTTTTTGGTGTTTTTCCTTGGCCATTTTCTCTTGCCTTACCTTTCTCCATTCATATCAATCTTCGAGTCTTCAGGATACCCTGATAGACCCTCTGGGTCCTGAGGCCTCTTCAAATTTTGTGTCTTTTTCCAAAAATTTGATTAGTTTCAGACATTCTCACACTGCACTCCACAGTAGCCTGTGAGAATATACTGATTTCACACCCTTCTTTTAGGTTCAGTGCGAGGTCCTCGCACTCTTCTCAAATATCACCTACGAGAATGACCTATTCTCACACTGTGTAATACTGCTAGCCTACGAACCCTTTTTTTTTCAAAATTTTGGATTTGAGTTTTTGCATCTTCAACTACCCAGATCAGTTTAGGTGCCTAAAAAGAGTTTCTTGGACCATTGGTTGATGTTTTTCTTGTCTTCATTTTTGTGCACGAACAGTCTTAGGATTTCAAAGGCTTTTATTGTCCATTTTTCTTGACTTTTCTCTGTAAGATATACTCTTTGATTTCAGAATCTGAGTGTGCTTGTTTGGTTAAGAACTGGTGATTAGTTAAAAGTTAAGTTTCTTGGTCTTTATCATTTTCTCATTATTTGAAAGATCATTTTTCTCATGCAATTGAAAAGGCTAGTTTCGTTTGCTTGTTATTTTTGTTTCCATTGAAAGATTGGTTTGGGTCTTTATCTATTGCTTGTTCATTAGATTTTGGTTTTATTCACTCTCACCATATGGTGTAGGTCCTTTTTGAAAAGTGAACAACGTTTTTTCTTTCAAAATCATTTTCGTCTTCAAAATTATTAAAAATTATTTGTTGAAATTATTGAAAAAGAAACAATAGAGAATTGTTATTGATGCGTGATTTTTTGCAATTGCATTTTAAAGGAAGTTGTGTCTTGTAGTTCAAGTTTGATTTGGAAAACTTCTCTTTCCCTCCCATACATAGGATTCATTGAACGAAAATTGATATATATTTTATTCTTATCCATGCATCATTGGGTCAGAGTCTCATACAATATCAGTTTCATCTCCATTTCCTTTGAGTAACAACAACTCTTAATCACACTGTGCAATTGTAAAACTTAACTAGTAACTCTTTTCTAGGGCTCTATTACACCAACATTTTTCTAGGACTAGCACTTTGGAATAGGAAGAGAGATACACTCTCCAAAGCACAAAACACACAGTAGCATCTTGTGTTAAGGAGTGTCAAATTCCATTTACAACATCTTGTCCTGGGAAGCCCTTCTCACACAAGGGTCAAACACGAGGTCGCATTGGTATTGATAGAGTTACTCACCCTACTTTGTTGATATCAGTGTAGAGATTGCATGTATAATGGGGGTCACTCGGAGGTATACCCACAATGATGAGTGGAAGCCTTTTGAGTTTATTTCGGGCTAGATACCCTGCCCTTGCATGTGGATCGGACTGTCGACTGTCCCCCTAGGCTTTATTGTTGTCAGTGGTAACCTTAGCGGCCTATCTTTCTAGGGTCTTACACAAGGTGACTGTGAAGGGGAAAGTCTTCATGGTACCTGGAATCGACGTTGACCAAACTCACTTGGGATCCTTGAAGGGTATACCCACGATTATGTGTGGGAGATTGCACTAGGGTGTAAGTCCGTTAAGTAGGTCATTAGCGTAACTTTTCCACCCTATCCTATCCCCTTCTCATCTCGTTGTTGCGACGTTGGATTTCATCACCAACTAGTGACTTCGGAATTAGAAGGTCTTGTTTTCTTGGTGTTGTTTGTTTACCAAAGTTGACCATAATATTTTCTTCGTGAAGTTTGTCACTCGGTTACAACAGCTCCTCCACGTCATTCCCATAGAATGCAAGGTTTATCTCCAGAGCATCTGGAAGGTTCTCAACCTTTGCCTACGAGTTCACGTGAGGGTTCTCCTCAATTGAGTGAAGTCCCAGATGTCACCACACCATAAGTGGAATGAACTGACTCTCTCGAACATTTTCGAATCACCAATACTCGAGAGGACTTTCGACTTCACCCTGATTCTGAGCAACAGTTTATGCGACTGAATTCTTCCGAAGACTTAGTTGTTACGTCTTTTGGATCACTGGTTGGACCCTTTCCAGGCATCAAAGTCCAAGATCTTTTTTGTTCTACTGGTGTTTTTCGACGGGACCTTTTTGGTCCAGGATCACCCTTGATTTCCAAAATCACCCCACCTATGATTTCCAAAATCTCTAGTCCAGAGATAGTACCGTTTACTACCGCCTATAACTTTACTGTCCCTATCGAAATGGCCCATAACACAGATACTACGAGTGTTCCAACCGGGTTTACTGCGGTTAGTATTTCTCCCATCAGCACACCGTGTATGCCCAACGTTAGTCTGAAACTACCACCCAGATATCATGCATTGACTGCTTCCATTCCCACTCATACGCAAACCCCATTCGATTCTCCTGGTGGTCCTTCTTCTTCTAGGCACTCTCTTCCCAGTTTTATTCCGACACTCCCTCAATTTCCTTTTGGAGGACCTCTCTCATCCTCCACTGGCACTATTAATCCTAGTGGCACTATTTCGTCATTCACACCAAATTATCAAATTCTCGTCGGTGGACAATTTCCTCAAAGTGGTATGACTCAACCCCCTCTCAACGGGAAAATTCCTTCTGGAACACAAATCCCAATTGGAACACAACACCCAATTGGAACACTGCCCCCAATTGGAACACCACCATTGATAGGAGGATCGACCACACCTTATGGAAAAAACATACCTCCGTCCTTGGCCCAGTATTGAAACTAGTTGATACAACATCCTCCTCAATCGACTGGGGGGCAACAGTTTCCAGCTACATCTCTGATACCCCCTAGTATGGGCCAACCATATCCAGGTACATTCAATCCCATTTGGGGGTCGAATTCTCAAACTCACGTTCTTGTTTCAGGATACAATCCCATGAGCTACTATCCTCTCCAACCACCATCGAATCTGCCTGGGTCTTCACATTATATGTAGACTGCTTATGGTCCTACTGGTTTGCCGACAAGGCTTCCTCCCCAAAGCCACCAGTACCCACAGGTGAATCGACAGTTACCCTTTTTGGCCACTTTGGATCTTTTGTATTTGTCAAGGATTTTAAATGATCCAATTCGTCACTCTCCCCAATGGCCTGCTATACCAGCCAAGCTACCATCGGACATCCCTAAATTTGACGACAAAGCAGGAGAGGACCCAAACAATCACGTTATGACTTTTCACCTCTGGTGTTCATCCAACTCATTGATGGATGACTCTATTCATTTACGTATTTTTCAACAAACCCTCACAGGTTCTGCTGCGAAGTGGTACATAGAATTACCATGAGGTTTCTTCTCTGAATTCAACACCCTCGCGATGGCTTTCCTCACACACTACCAGTTACCAATCTGTTATGAAAGGGGGACCGATATTTTGAGTTCTTTAAAACAGAACAAGGCCACTCATATATCCGATCACATTCATGAGTGGCGACGGAGACGACGTCTCATTAAACTTGAACTCCCCGATCAGTTACTGGCAGAGTGGTTTACAAAGTCATTTGTGAATGACATCAATCATGACATCACCATGGGTGGAGTAGTCACGGAAGAGCAGGCCATAAATCGAGGTCAATACCTTGACCTTGTTTATTCACAAATGGGTACCCTTTACGATTTACTACCTGACTTACCTCATCCTTCCACTTCTGCCACTTCAACTACTCCAGCTGCTTCGCATGCAGGTGATGGTGTGATTGGCACTTTCCACGCCCAACCATATTCCTCCCCAAGCACAAACCCCAAAACTGCTTCTTCTAATGTTCAAAATGCTCTGTCTCCTACCCCTCCCACTGGTAAGACTTCTCAGGTCAATGCAGTCCAATCTACCCCAGCTGGTAAAAACAAATCCAAAAAGGGAAGGGGTAAGAATAAGGAGGACAAAAATGATTCTCAAGCAGAGTGAACCAAAACTACACCTATTGATGATCGGGATAATTGCAAACCTCGATACTCTTGTCTTATCTGTGGTGATGATCACTACACGAAGGATTGTCCATGATGCACAGAGGTCACTAAGTACCTTCAAGGAGCTCCAAAACCACCTGCTCCAACCGTTTTGTCCCAATCCTTCCCATCTCAACAACAGTCTCAGTTGGTCATTCATGACCAACCCTCATCTTCTACTACATCCTATGTATTGGTGAGTACTGGCGATTCAAATCAGAGTGACGTTGCACTCAGTACTTGAGACAAAGATTATTTTCCCTCTAAAGAGAAGGTTGATGATCTACCTCCTTCCTTGGTACAACCCTCTCCCACAACTCCACCTACTAATGGTCCTCTTCAACTCGAACGACTGAGCCTCGACACAGTTCTTTGACCCCCCCCAAAGGGTGTCGTTTGGAAATCCACTTTTAATCCTCATGCTCGTGCTGCCCAGAACTATAACATTGTTGAAGATCTAGCCCAAGCACCTTCTGCGATGTTAGCCCTCGAAGTCCTTCAAAGTTTTCCTATGCAACGGAAGGCACTGTTGAAAGATATCGGTGGAATCGAACTGACATATACGAATTTAATAATTTTTGACTTGGAAGATCACATTCCAAGGTTACCCCCTCAACTCACATTCCAGATCCAAGTAATTGTCTCTGACAAAAAAATTTGTTGAACCATTATTGACGAGGGTGCCTCGATGTGTGTCATGTGTCTTACTTGCTGGAAATCCATTGGCTCTCCCCCTTTGAATGAATCCCATAACACTCTCAAATCCTTCAATGGATCTGGTTTTAAGCCCTACGGTGTTCTTCCTTCATTTCCCATCACGTTAGAAGAAAAAACGGTCCAAGTCAAAGTGGAAGTCTTTGACGCTCCTCTTGATTACAATCTTTTTCTTGGCCACAACTAGATTGATTCCATGCGCTTAGTTGTGTCAACCCTTTTCCGTGTGGTACATTTCCCACATCAAGGAAAGGTCGTCACCGTCGACCAACTAGCCTTCTTTAATTCCGATACCCGTACTGGCAATGTAACGTTTATCACTAAAACCCCACCGGGTTATGAGAACGTCGGTGTAGGCCTTCTAAAAGACTCTTCGCTAATGGGTACTTTCCCCATTCCACCGCCCAATGTTCCATGCTCATCCGTTGCTTCCATAAACATGATTTCCACCTCGATTCATGAACTTCCTGCGTCTCATGACCTATGGATAGTACCTCACCCTGGAGATCATCTTCGTTACGACGATGAAATGATGTTAAGTCCAGTTGAATCTGCCTATCAGGCCATTCATTCGACAACCCCTTCTACCCCCTCTCTTGGTGAGTTATCTCCAGATCCTTTTCGTGTCATTTTTCCCACAGATGAGATGATCATGTTTGTCATGGTAGACACCACTTGGGACGATGGACATCATTGTTTCATCCTCTTTCTGGAGAAACATACCATTCTGAACTATCAATGGATCTCGACCCTGTCGAACATTGTCGTCATCTCTACCATTCCCGAGTCTTCACACGATGTGTTGTTTGAAGGGAACTTAAGCAATGTCTCGCCCACAATTCCCCTCGACATATCCATCAAACTTGGAATTGTCGAAAATGTCCATATCGGAGCTTCGTGTTCTTTTGACGAAATCGTCACCTACACATCCCTTTTCAAAGAGTTTCGTGACATATTCACCTGGAGCTACGAAGAAATGTCGAGTATCGACCCTGAGATTGTGATACATGAAATCAAGACATACCCTGACGCTAAACCCGTCTGGTAATGCCTTCGTCCAGTTCACCCACGTAAAGCGACTACTATCAAGCTCGATGTCGAGAAACTTCTTAAAGATGACTTTATTTATCCGATGGCTCTCACAGACTGGGTTTCCAATCTTGTCCTGATCGACAAGAAACAAGGCACAATTCGTGTATGCGTTGATTATAGGGATATCAACAAAGCTTGTCCCAAAGACAACTTTCCTACCCCTTTCGTCGATCAGATTGTCGACGATTGCACCAGAAGTGAAATCTTCTCTACGATGGATGGTTTCTCCGGGTATAATCAAATCAACATTGTTCCCGAGGATCAACATAAGACTGCTTTTATTTGTCCTTGGGGTACCTTTGCCTATTGGAAACTCCCTTTTGGTCTCAAGAACGGTGGCACAAATTTTCAACGTGCTATGTCGTATGCTTTCCATGATATCAAGCACATCTTTCAACCATATCTGGATGATTTACCCACTCACTCAATGCGACGATTCGATCACCCAACACACCTCCACGCCATTTTCATCCGCTATCGGTTCTACCGTATATGTTTGAATCCTCATAAGTGTGTTTTCTGTGTGGAATCCGATCATCTTCTAGGTTTTATCGTTTCACATCAAGGGGTCCGGGTGGATCCTTTAAATGTTGAGGCGATCCTTAATCTCCCCCCTCCTTCTACACTTTGCCAGTTACAAAGATTGCAGGGGAAAGAAAACTTTCTTCGTCATTTTATCCCAAATTATGCCAAGATAACTCGTGGATTTACGTGGCTCTTAAAAAAGGGTTCGGAGTTCATCTGGGATACCATTGCCAACAATGCTTTCGAAGCTTTGAAATTTTCCTTAACGCATGCCCCTCTTCTCTTTCCCCCATATTACAGTTGCGATTATTTCCTCTACCTCGTTGCCTTAGATTACACCATTGGTATGGTTCTTGTCCAAGAGGATGATGCTAACGAAGAACATGTTATTTACTACTTGAGTCCCAGTCTAACGCCTAACGAAATCAAGTATTTACATGTCAAAAAATTGGCCTTGGTTGCCATCCAAGCCGTCCAATGTTTTCGACACTATATCCTCTCATGCAAGACTACAATGATTTATAACTGCAACCCTATGCAACACAATCTTACACGCTAATTTCTAGGGGGAAAATACTCAAAATAGATTGTGATACTCCAAGAGTTTGACTTGGAATTCAAACGCGCCAAGTCCAAGAAGTCCTTAGTATTGGTTGAGTTGATATGCGACTTTCCATATTCTGAAACATAAAATGTAGTAGTTGATTCCTTACCCGATGAATCTCTTTTACTTATCAGCATTGATGATCTTTGGTATGGTGATATCATTATATATCTCCAAACCCAGACTTTCTGGCCAACTTTGTCTAGTACTGACCGACATTGCATCTGCTATCATGCCCGTCAATATATTATTCTCGGGGATACTATTTATCATCGGGGCATTGACTCTATTTTTCGACGCTTCCTAACATTCGACGAAGCCGAGAAATATTTGAATGACTGTCATTCTGGAGCATGTGGTGGTCATATGTTTGGGTATGTTACTGCCCAAAAGATCTTACGAGTAGGGTATTTTTGGACTTCTTTATTTAACAACTGCATAATCGTTGTTCAAAAATGCCATGCTTGCCAGACCTATAATCAGAAGATACGGTCACATCCTGATCCTCTTCACCCTGTGGTCTCCATTGGTCCCTTTGCAAAATGGGGCATCAATTTCATGGCATGTCACCCTCACTCGGTCGGGGGGCATGGATACATTATTGTAGCTGTCGATTACTTTACAAAATGGGGCGAGGTGATGCTGACATTTGAAAACACTGGAAAGACCGCAACATTATTCATTTTTAATCACATCATAGCAGGTTTTGGTGTTCCCAAAGCTATCATCACTGATCACAGTAGCCATTTTAGAAACTTCATGATGTCCGAACTTATTGAAAAGTTGGGTCTTCGCCATGAAAAATCAATGACCTATTACCCACAAGCTAACGGCCAGGTCAAAGCAATTAACAAATTTCTCATAACTGTGCTCCGACGAATGATAGGGATTCAAAAAACAAGTTGGCACACAATGTTGTTTTCAACATTATGGGCTTACCGGACATCCATCAAGTCCAGTACTGGGTTTACACCTTTCCGGTTAGTCTATGGTTTGGAAGCCATTCTCCTGATTGAATGCGAGATACCCTCTTTAAAACTAGCTATTGAACTCCTACCAAACACTTCTTCTGAGGAAGAACGTCTATTGTATCTTATGCGATTAGAAAAAAATCGACGCGATGCTACCCTAGTCATAGAAGCTCAGAAAAAATGTGTCAAGGCCTAATATGACAAACATGTCAAGCCTCACATTTTTTCCGAAGGAGATCTCGTTCTCCTCTATGATCAAGATCGAGATATGCTAGGAGCTGGAAAATTCGAAGCCATGTGGCGAGGTCCTTATATCGTTCGACGAGTTTTGGAAAAAAGAGCTTATGAGCTAGTATATTACGATGGTATCCCTTTGAGTGAACCCAGGAATGGGTTGTACTTGAAGAAGTACTATGCATAAAATCAACTGTGCACGAGTACTTGTATTTTTATTGTATCATACTTCTTGTGTGTTACTATATCTTTCTTTTGTTGTTATCTGGTCTCTTCCATTATGTGACATTGTGTTTGATTTCCAGATGTCGGAGTCTTCACTACCCTATATTGGCTTCGCTGATGGCGCTAGCCATAGTACTCAGAACCTTTCTTCCACTGCATGGGAAATTTACGCCACTACAAACAAACTTTTCTCCTTACGAGGTGTGTGTCTCGGTCGTGCGACCAACAATATTGCAGAGTATAGTGTCATTATCGAATTGTTGATTGATGCTATCTCGCTCAAAATCTGTCATTTGGTTGTGCGAATGGATTCACAACTTGTAGTACTAAAGTTAAGTAATGTCTATACTATTCGAAGTCCTACTTTGTTACGGGTGTATTTGCGAATTCACCTCTTGGAACGTTATTTTGATTATATTGAATATCAACATATTCCTAGATGTCAAAATACATTAACTGATCCATTGGCTAACTATGCATTAGACAGACATTTGGATCATTTATAAATCAATCACATCAATTTTCACAACACAAGATAAACTAGTAGAATCCATATGTATATATAACGATCAAAAGAGTTTTTTACAAAAAGTTTTTTCCGAAGACCAAAATGTCAAAATCTGAAGCTTATAGCTTCTACAAAGTGACGTCATGGATGGCGTTAACGGTAACATACGACTGCCCAGGAAACTCTACAGAGCAGTCGGCCTATGGACTCTGACACTCCTACTATTTGACATTGATAACATCGTGGAACCTCTCCAAGAGGCATGTCTGGAATATCTGTTGTCAAACCCTCTAGGTTTTGTTCCACTGCTTGATAATCCTCAGCATCCCATTGTGGCACTCGCGCTACCTCTCCTCACCGCTGAATGGGAGAAGTACCAGGAGGTCGGTAAGGTCCCACATCTGTGTCATCAAAAAATGACTTTTGTATTTAGTCTTTGGACGAACATATAAAAACATTTGCATATAATAAAATTCAAAAAAAAAAATTAAAAAGAAATTGTGTACTTCTTACCAAGTTCCCCCCACTCAGCATCCTCCGACAGGACTAAGTCTGGATATCCTCGAAAATCCAACCTGGCATAAGCATAATCATCAACCATCAACATCTGTGGTCACAACCAGTCGAAGAAAGTATCATCATACTTGATAATTGGTCCAGCTACGTGTCGGGCCATGAGCTGACACCATCTCAACATTCTTGGATCCCTGGGAGCCGGTAAATTCCACTCAACCTACAGCCTCAGTAATGGAACCCTCTCGAGAAAGAAGGACACTAACAAAGACCCATACCTGAATTGCTTGAGGTCACCTCATTTGCATTTGGTCAACTTCTTTTTCATACTACGAAGCACAACATCTGCCTAGTTAAAAACCCGAGGCTCAATACACTCTATGACATACTGAAAGTAACTCTGGAGCGCCATGTGAGGAGCGGAGCTCCCAACCATCCGAGCAATGGTGAATAAAATGGTGCGGAGGGTCAAATCCCACACTCCCCAAATAACTACTTTCCCTTTCTTCCTCTGTGCCTCAGGAACACAGTGTAAGCGGCAGTACTAACTCATGGGAAACCCACCACCTCTGCTACCAGTCAGGCTCACGTGGTACCCTTGCCGTGATAGTCCAGTCAAGAAGTAAATGTCCTCAATATCTAAGGACAATGTGTGGACCCCTACATGAAATACCTGCTGATCGGGATCCCACATATGCACAAGGTACTCTAATAACCTGATTTGGTCCCTCATGCCCGAGATACAAAAGTACTTCAAAAGACCACAGTTTCTCAAAGCGACAATAATAGGCAGATGATTTCCGACAATGGTATTATCTTCTTCGTGCACCCTTTCGCACCAT
The DNA here is from genome assembly GCA_010110895.2 of Picea sitchensis. Taxonomy (NCBI): domain Eukaryota; kingdom Viridiplantae; phylum Streptophyta; class Pinopsida; order Pinales; family Pinaceae; genus Picea; species Picea sitchensis. Next base: position 294,991 of record SNQJ01S0001341.1, read on the forward strand.
TCTAGAACCATTTTGATGGCCAAATACCTACATAAGAAGCACAAAAAGAAGATTAATAACTCTACTCACAATTTGGTTTTCTTAAATTGGGCAAAACTCCAAAAAATATTTTATGCTTTATGGTTCTCGTAGCTGCCCTTTAGGCACAGTGTGAGGTTCTCATAGGCTATTGTGGGCTCACCTGCGAGAATGCCCCATTCTCGCAGGTCCTGTGTAGCCCACCTGCGAGAACGGCTGAGCGCAAGAATGGCTCACAAAACAAACTCAAAAATGTGTTTTTACCAATGAAAATGAAAATTTAAACCATGAAAGAGTAGAGGACAAAGAGCCTACTTCACTGTCGCTGACGGCTCATCGAATGGATGCTCGTAACTCCCGCAATCTGACGCTGAATTTCAAGGGTAAAAGAGGGGTTTTGGGGTTCAAATAGTGGTAAAGTGAAAATGATATGGTAAAAAGGGTTTTACTTCTTTATATTAACTTTTACCATGTTTTTAAGTTTTTATAATTATTTATTTATTAAAACCTAAACCCTAATTCCCTTTTGAGCGTAACTTTTGCAGGCATAATGACTTCGATGTTCATATACAGGGATGCAGACATAGTTTTTCTTTTTCATCGCATGTTTTGATTGTTTTTTATGGTTTTTGTACGAAACCTCGAGCTTGGTCTTTGTCCGTTATCACGCTCGAAAATACATGAGAACGCGATTGAGCATACTTTTATCACTTTTTCGGGCTCAACAAGTTTATACGAAAAAGGAACCCCCCTGGAGTCCTCTTTAAGATCTTTTCAGACTCTCTAAACATGAAAAGATAGCCGCGCGACCTTGCTATTTTCATGCTCGATAAAGCATTTGAAGAAAGCATCTGTTGGGCGATAATTTATCTCTTTTTTGGTCACATCAGACTACTTTATGAAAAAGGAACTGAGAGAGTTCTCTTTTAAGTGTTTTTCCAGACTCTATTATCATGAAAAACCTTCGATTTTTCTATCTTTGGACTCGTTAAACAAACATTAACAGACCCGTAATGGGACCAAACCACTCCTTCCTAGGGTTCGTTAAACATACTCTGAAGGACTTATCCGAAGGATAAGCTTACTTCAACAAGCATATGTTATCCTCCTCAAACTTGCGTAAAAATAAAGAGGTACTCGCCAGAAATTGTGGGGGGAAATTTGGGAAAGGGATATGTTCTCATCTTCATATTGATTGGCAGTAAGTGTCGCTCTTGAACATGACACCCCCTATTCATTATATTTGAAGCCAGTTTGGGAAATCCATGTGTCTCTCATTCGATTTTCTACAAGGTCATAGCCTGTGTCATCTCTGAGTCAATGTTGCCAAATTATTGGTTGTATCGTTCATATGTTCAAGAGAAGTTCATCTGAAACCTTTATTGAGTCATCCATCTGTAGTTGTCCATTCTCGCTGTGTCGTCCTTCCCCGTGTCCAGTCCAAATTACGTCATACTCTGTTTCACCTTCAAAATCTGTTACTCATTTCGTGTCATTCATGGGGGATACATCAAGGCCCTCTTGTGACGAGTTTTGATCCATCGACTTCAGCTCATTATCCAGAATCAAGACTTAGAAATTTTTGGTACCTTGGAACCTACATGCCTCAATGGCAGGTTTCTCGCTTTTGACAGTGGGTTTACATCATTGAATCCTAATCGAAAGATTTCGTCGAATGTTTGACTTCAACTCATTCATTCACACTCGATGGATTGTACTAGAGTACCTTGGGAATCATTGACATTAATGGTGATTTCCCTCGCACTTGTTAACGGTTTCATCAATAACCAGTAATCAAGTGGTTTCTTCCATGTTCGACTTCAACACATGTAATCACATGGTTAGATTCATGCTTTTGGGCGACGATATTGAAGACCCTGGATATCATCTCTTTTTCCAGGTTGCGATGGAGTATGTATAATTTGCGACACATAGATCCACTTTGTATGTCTCGTGGCTATGTCATCTTAATTTGAATTTTCTCACATAGATCCATAGTGTATTCCTGGTGGCTATGCTATATTTTGACGGCATGGATCCACAGTGTATGATTGGTGGCCATGACCTATGTCTACAATGTCATCTGTTTGTGACCTGAGTATGGGAATGCCTACCTCAGAATTGATATATATGATATTTTGCAGATGCTTGGTTGTTCACAGGTTTCTGATTAGGTGTGCTCCTGGTTTCCAACACACACATGTAGTTTACAAAGTCTTTCAGTTGTCACTGATTCTGGCCTCATACTTTGGGGGGAATTTTGTTACCCATGATTTTGGTCATCATGATGGTGTACTCAGGCTCCTCATAAGAACTTTCTCCTAAGAAAAGTGACATTCATCTCTTCTCAGAAAACTTACTTTTGAAGAGAGTTCGCAGGTTGCTAATATCCCAGGGTGCGAGAATGACCCATTCTCGCAGGCTGGTTTAAGATAGGGTGCGAACTTCTCACACTGTGCTACATAGATAGGGTGAGAACCTTCTCTAAAGATTGGAAAAAGATGAATTCTCGATGGTTCTAGAAGGAAATATTCTAGAAGAATGGGTTGGCATTCGAATGGTTATCCTTGTACTAGATTCCCTGATATTTTGGGATCATTCTTATCCAAGTAACCATCTCATTCTCTCCTATATATTGATGGAATTCTCATGGAAAAGGTTAAGAAAGATTCATTGGAGAATTGGTGAAAGAATTGTGTGAAGGACTTAGCTTGAACAGGAGCCTGGAGACTCTAGCAAGTCTATCAAGAGGATTTGATCTTCTTCATGCAAGGATTGAGCAAGTGTGTGTGTTGGAGCCAAGAGCCANTGGCTATGTCATCTTAATTTGAATTTTCTCACATAGATCCATAGTGTATTCCTGGTGGCTATGCTATATTTTGACGGCATGGATCCACAGTGTATGATTGGTGGCCATGACCTATGTCTACAATGTCATCTGTTTGTGACCTGAGTATGGGAATGCCTACCTCAGAATTGATATATATGATATTTTGCAGATGCTTGGTTGTTCACAGGTTTCTGATTAGGTGTGCTCCTGGTTTCCAACACACACATGTAGTTTACAAAGTCTTTCAGTTGTCACTGATTCTGGCCTCATACTTTGGGGGGAATTTTGTTACCCATGATTTTGGTCATCATGATGGTGTACTCAGGCTCCTCATAAGAACTTTCTCCTAAGAAAAGTGACATTCATCTCTTCTCAGAAAACTTACTTTTGAAGAGAGTTCGCAGGTTGCTAATATCCCAGGGTGCGAGAATGACCCATTCTCGCAGGCTGGTTTAAGATAGGGTGCGAACTTCTCACACTGTGCTACATAGATAGGGTGAGAACCTTCTCTAAAGATTGGAAAAAGATGAATTCTCGATGGTTCTAGAAGGAAATATTCTAGAAGAATGGGTTGGCATTCGAATGGTTATCCTTGTACTAGATTCCCTGATATTTTGGGATCATTCTTATCCAAGTAACCATCTCATTCTCTCCTATATATTGATGGAATTCTCATGGAAAAGGTTAAGAAAGATTCATTGGAGAATTGGTGAAAGAATTGTGTGAAGGACTTAGCTTGAACAGGAGCCTGGAGACTCTAGCAAGTCTATCAAGAGGATTTGATCTTCTTCATGCAAGGATTGAGCAAGTGTGTGTGTTGGAGCCAAGAGCCATCGAAAGGAAGCTTGCAACATCAAGGTGATTAGGTTGTAATCTTCTTCTTTCAATTAATATGATACAGTGACATGTCCCTTTTCCATAAAGTCATTCTTAATTTATTGTGTAATTCCTTGATCATAAACATAAGTTGACGGTTGAATATATTTTGCTATCTTCACTTTGATTGGTTTGTGTTGTCTTGGTCTTGACCTCACGAGATCACGAAGTGAAGCGGGAGCAACAGAGACCCTAGGAAGCGATACAAAGTTATGTTACTTGTTCCTCCTTACTAGCTAATTCAATGGTCAAAACTTAGGGAAAGAGTCATGTCCTGTCCTGTTTTGTTCTAGATCCAGGTGGATCTAGGGAGATCTATTAGTGTTCGCACCTACCGATTAGTCTGATAACAACCACCTTTGAAATACAATCATTATGAGAAACTTTTCCTAGATATTTTCCTCACAGTCCAAAAAATGCGACACTATGTTCTTCTTTGAACTACTAAAGTCGTAGCAGATTCAAACCCCATGCATTACTTGCTTAGTCGACGGTAGATTAATGGAAAATGTTCCTGATGGACCATTATCATCCCCGAATACTATCTATATTTCTCGAATCCCAAAATCAAGAAAGCTCTTATACTAGCGTAACTCATTACAAATTTTCCCTTAGATGCTAAAGCTTCCCCCATAAGTGAGAATTTACCCAATGAACACCTCTTGCTCATCCCCTCCAATGACCCCTATTACAGTGACCTCCTCATATACCTTCAGACATAGAATTTTGGATCTCATCTCTCTCAAGATGATCATCAATGAATTCATCATTAGGGCCCTTGATACCTCCTCATCAGAGACATTCTCTATCATCGTGGAGTCGATACCATCCTTTAGTGATGCCTTACCATTGATGAAACCAAACGAGTCTTGAATGATTGCCATAGTAGTTCTTGTGGTGGCCACCTCTCAAGTATAACTACTGCCCAAAAAAGCATTCGAGCAAGGTACTTTTGGGCCACTTTGTTTCATTACTGTATCCACGTTTTGTCAAGCGTTCCGACAAATTCCAGTTTTACACAAACAAAGAAATAACCCCACCATCTCTTCTACACAAAGTCATCACAGTCGACCCCTTCTATAAATGGGTCATAGACTTCATGAATTTCCATCCTCCATCTAGTAATGTACACAAGTAAATTTTCATGGCAGTATATTAATTTACCAAATGGGTCGAATCCATGCCCAGTTTCAACAACATCGCTAACACAACAATGCATTTCCTCTTCAACAATGTCATTACCCAATTTGGAGTCCCACAACAGTTAGTGTCCAACCATGGTAAACATTTTGAGAATGAGATGTTTGTAGAACTCTCCGCAAAAAGAGGCTTCTCCCATGAGTTTCCCTCCCCATACTACACTTATTCCAACATGTTATCACATGAACTTGTCAGATTCTTGTGGGTGTGTGGTTTTTACCTAAGTCTGTAATTGTTCCCTATATCTATCCTTTTCGAATCGACAAGTCTTAAGTTTATCCCCTTTCAACGTGTAAAGTCATATTTTGTGTGCCCTTGTTCATTTTTGTGCCCAGGTATCCCTCAATATCTTAACCAAAATAAATCTCGGCCCCAATCCCCTTTGTTTTTCTCTAAGGATGAGCACTCACCTCCTACATTCTAGTCACTGGTCTCCCTATTTTCTCAGCTCACAACCAGTTTTCCAAATTCTTGATCTTGCAGGCTACAACCATGAACACAAAGAACATATTTCTTAGCAGTCTATTTCAGGATTGAAGCATGAGAAAAAGGAAGTTTTAATATTTCAGTGGTGGCGATTCCAGGAACAGTCCAGATCAACGAATCATGGGCATTCGAGAGTGAAAACTTTTTCCAGGTATAACGCCAGAGCAGAAGGCCCCGAAGTGAACATGAGTCATTGATATTAAAGGGGACATGTGGTTGTTGATCCAAGCCTTTGGGGGAATGAGCTTCGGGATATTTGAAATGAGAAGTTCTTAGAAATCCCAAAGGGCCAAAGCCCGAAGTCCCAAATAGCTGAATCCATTGAAGAGCCGAAGTTGTCAAAGTTGTCGAGGTGGTCAAAGGCTCAAAGGCCTGAAATGGATCTGAGCCATTGATCAAGAAGCGCCATGTGTCATCAGGTCCATAACTCTAGGTAAAAGCGCATTGAAGAGTAAGAGAGATTTGAGGTTTGGTTTTCTAGAGCCCGGAGACTCGAAGTGGATCTCGATCATCCAAATCTAGAATGCCACACGTCTTCAGATATGTCACTCCAAGAGTTTTACTTCAGTATTTTTAAAATGAAAAAAGTGCCTAAGTCATGAAGGCCTGAATACCTAAAGTGTCAAAGTTCCAAAGAGCCAATGTCCCGAAGTCCCGAAGTCCCGAAGTCCCGAAGCACCCGAAATCCCGAAGCACCAGAAGTGCCCAAAGGACTGAAGTGGTCGAAGGCCCGAAGTGAATATGAGTCATAGATCAACAAGAGCCATGTCTCATCACATCCATAGCTCCAGGTAAAGTCACAGAAGGTAAGCAATATTTGAGTTTTGATTTTCCCAGAGCTTGAAGACCCTAAGTGGATCTTGACCATCCAAATCAAGGAGCCACGCATCGTCAGATCCCTAGATCTAGCAAATTTTATTGGGGAGAATAAAGTTTAACTATTGAAAAGTATGAACCCCGAAGCCACGAAGGGATCTCAGTCATCGATCTCAGGAGGGCCACACATCATTAGATATATGACTCCAGGTAAAATCCCTTGGAATTTCGGGTTTGAGATTTGATTTTCCTGAAGTGCAGAGCCACGAAGGGATCTTAGTCATCGATCTCAGGAGGGATATGTGTCATTGGATCACCAACTCTAGGTAAAATCACATAGAGTAGCCAATGGAAAAGAAGCTAGCGCCCGAGCCATGGAGCACCAAGTTTGTGGCAGTCGTCGGCAAAAACATGTGGAATTTGTCTAGCACTGACACATGGCACTCATTTCAATAATTTTAGACATGATTTCTACATGCTTTGGAGTGACACATGTCACCTCTCCATCCACGACATATCAAAATGGTGACATCAGGCCTCCACATAAGATCATCCTCCAAGAGTTGTTATTGTTCAACACCAAAAGTAGTGCCCCATCCCAAGGCACACTTTTGGCAGATCCTAAAGTTGGTGGGTGATTAAGATTAGCAGTGGTGCTAAATCTAGGGGGTGCAATCAGATCGTAGATCAGGATCAGATCTATGGCCACAACCCATTTCGGGGACACAACATGTTCGGGCGATAATTTTCTTGAGTAGTACTGCAATTGAAACCATGGTATGGAGAATGCGCTACATGGAGAAATATGGTGGTTTGTGGACCCAAACGTACTCTGAACCCAACCACCTATGAGAAGCCCTGCAATTACATGTTTTTATGGAATGCTATCCGAGAGAAGCACGTGGCCGCTTCCTGCGAATTAAATCTCCTTTAATCTCTGAGGAAAGGTAGTTAATGAAAATAGAGCCGAGGGTTGAAACCTCATCTCACTCCATAAATGGAAGGGATGGAAGGCCCAACCATGGGGAATGAAACGTCATCCCATGGTACCCATATGGGCATATTTTCCTGCAAAACCCATGCCAATCTGAGCTCGCGTCTGACAGAGGGGTGCAAGTTCAGTCTGACATGATAACTCGCAGACTCAATGCTTTGAATTTAGTGATCAGATCATACTCATGGTAGTGGTGAATTGTTCTGAGTATAAATAAGTAGTTTTGATATTTTGTTAAGGTCACGAACTGGTTGAGCAAAGATCCCTATCTTGTAATTTTTTGATTACATAACTGTTCTCTGGTTATGTATCAAATTTGAGAATTTCATGTTAATAGAAGTCAGCTTCTTTTGATCTCTCTATAATAAATGTGCTAAAACACTCAGGCATGGAGGATCCAGTCGAGGGTTGTTATGTTGTTGTAATGTAGGTTTGATTATAGTGGTATCGTGACTAGTTTTAGTCAGCTCCCATATTATATTTCCCCCTCATAGATTGAATGGCTCGGGCATGGAGGATCCAATCGAGTTTTCATAGATACATTGTGATGTAGGTTTGATCATTGTGCTATTGTGACTATGTTGTTTCGACATATTTCAATGTCTGAAGATTGTGCTCAAGAGTGATCTTGAATCTGAGTTTTTCTTCTCTAAGATGCTTGAAATCCTAATGCTCATAGCAGTCTTGTTTACATTTCTCACTAAGTCTTCCCTCTGATCACAGTTAAACTCAATTAACTGACTGAATTTAATGTGGCCCTCACTTGCCTGTGCATTTCTTATCCTATTTCGTGTTGAAAATCATTTATATATTGAGTTTTGTCCATTAAACTCCACTCATATAAAACAAACATCCACCAAAAAATCTGATGGGTACTGGACTTATCCTCCCTTAATCTGAGGGTGACTCTAAGTGCTAACATTCTTGGCGTCGTTCTCGGGGAACAGATTGAAGACATTTCCCTAGGTAAGAATGACAAAGAAATTTTGATTCTGAAGATGCATCAGAAATCAATACCATTAAAGACTCCATATCTTGCACCTGGTGACTCCACTATTTTAGTTTTGGCTTCCAGAGGTAGACACACAAGGTTTACTCCACAACTCCCTCTGGCTACACCTGAAGCTGACCTAGAGGGGATTATTAAGAAAGGAACGATTTCTCTGGAAGGATTTTAGCTATTGTCCCAGATTGAAAGGCTCCTTGGGAAGAACAACATTACAAATATCTAATTTTAGATGGTGAACTAATGTTGGACACATTATTCTGACGACTCATTTTTCACCATGGAAAATTCACTAGTTTGAAATGGAAAATATTTTAGCTCAAAGGTATGCCTTCTGTGATTTTTCGAAAATAGTGGGTTTCCCTAATCCACTTCCTGATAGAGATGAATGGGAAGGAATCCTTCCTAAATTCCTAGGAGAAGAGTGGGAAGTACCAGCTGAAAATTTGTTGGACTTTCATTAATTCATTCATCGACTTCATATTGTGCATGAAGATGTTCAGATTAATCTTTTCAAGCATTCATTAAGGGGATTGATCATGATTGGTGTCGGTCTCTTCCAATTACAAACATCAACTCTTTGGCAGGTTTTCATGCAGCTTTCAACTCATTTTGTAAAGATTATTTTTCAACTGAGTATCTTTATGAAAACTGTTGTGATGAGTTTTCTTTGTTTTATAAATATTTTGTCTGTCACAAAGATCAATTTTGTGATGAAGTTGTTATTGTGGAAGAAAGAATTTTCCATGAAGAGCATGAGGTGTTGAATGATATTAATTGTGATAGAAATAACATAGAAACGTCTGGCATCATATCATAAATGTCTATTGTTTTAAGCGTTCATGAAGATCAACATGTCTCTTTTGAATATCCCAATGTCGAAGAGAAGGTGTATTTTGCAGAAGATTTTTCTTCTGACTATGAAGCTGAGATAGATGAAAAGATAGCAGCAAAAGATAGGGAAATTTCCTCTATGTTTTTTCCTATTTTTTCAGAGTCGAAGGCAGAGTTTGTTTTCTTCTCTTATAAATGAAATGCAAAGGATATTCCTATCTTGGAAATTGATGTTTTTGGCAGTCATGCTTATAATAAATAAGTTGTTTCAAATACTGACCAAGAACAACCAAATTTTGACGAATATCCCAGCAAAGATGACAAAGAGCATAGATTTTCCATGGTTCCAGTTTATGATGAGCATGAATGTGATACTTGGGAGAGCCATGGAGGAGAAAAGGAGGAGCTAAATGTGTAGTTTATCTCATGTCCAAATACTGTAAGTGAGAAAATATCACCTGGGATTAGCCAACCTACATCTGTCCTCCACCCACTTGTATACTCTGAGAGCATTGAATGATGAGTGAGAACCAATGAAGTACATGAGGTAATTTCTTACCAGTTGAGCTTTCCTAATTATATTTTTTTTTACCCTATGGGGTTGTATTTAGATATGTGTTTTCCACAAGCATTGGAGCCTGCAAACTTATTCATTTTGTCGTCATTTGGGGGTATTGTCAGCATTCCAAGACGTGTTTTCTTTATGCTATCATAATTATTTTACCTTTTCTGGATCATTTGCAGTAAATGAAAAAATTATATTACCAAGTAGTCTGGGTGGCTATGGTGGAAGTTTTCTTTCACCTAGCACATTGTAAAAATTAGTTAGCCTAGGATTGTACATAAATAATCTCCTTCTGTATCCCATTTGTGTGTTTTCATTTCTTGAGTAGAGTAGTGTACATATTTCCCTATTTTCTTCGACGAAAGTTTTGAGCTAGAATCCATAGCCCAACATCTAAGGCACTGAAATTGTGCATTCTTGGAAGCTCGCACAGAGCATGACATCCCCTATGGAGCCAAATTCTATCAAATGAACTTGTCAGAGTCTTGTGGATATGTGTTTTCTACCTAAGTTAGTAATTTTTCCCTGTCTCTGTCCTTTTCAAATTGACAAGTCATAAGTTTATCCCCTTTCAGTGTGTAAAGTCGTCTTTTGTGTGCCCTTGTTCATTTATGTGCCCTGGCTTCCCTCAATATCTTAACCAAAATAAATATCATCCCCAAGACCCTCTAATTTTCTCCGAGGACAAGCAATTGCCTCCTACGTTCCAGTCACTAGTCTCCCTATTTTCTCAGCTCACAGCTAGTCGTCCAAATTCTTGAACACAAAGCATGAAACATGAACACAAAGCGAAGATTTCTTAGCAGTCTATTTTAGGATTGAAACATGAGCATAAGGAAATTTTAATCTTTTAGCGGAAGCGATTCTAGGAATAGTCCATATCAACAGCTTACGGGCATTCAGAAGTGCAAACTTGTGTGAAGTATAGCACCAGAGAAGAAGTCCCTGAAGTGAATATGAGCCATTGATATTAAAGGGGACATGTGGCTATTGATCCAAGCCTTCAGGGGAATCATCTTCGGGATATTTTAAATGAGAAGTGATTAGAAATCCTGAAGGGCCGAAGACTGAAGTCTCAAAGAGTTGAAGTCGCCGAAGAGCCGAAGTTTTTGAAGATGCAGAAGTGGACGAAGGCCCGAAGTTCCAAAGGACTGAAATGGATCTAAGCCATTGATTAGAAAGAGCCATGTGTCATTATCTCCAGAGCTTAGAGTAAAAACACATGGAATAGTAAATGATATTTGAGTTTTGGTTTTCCCGAAGCCCGGAGACCTGAAGTGGATCTCGACCATCCAAATCCAGAATGCCACGCATCATCAGATCTGTCACTCTAGTAGTTTTAAAATGATAAAAGCACCTAAGTCTCGAAGACCTGAAGCGCAGAAGTCCCAAAGCACCAAGGTCCTGAAGGCTATAAGTCCCGAAGTCCTGAAGAGCCTGAAGTTCCAAAGCGCCCGAAGTGCCCGAAGTGTCGAAGTGGTTGAAGGCCTGAAGTGAATCTAAGTCGTTGATCAACAATAACCACGTGTCTTCAGAACCATAGCTCCGAGTAAAATCACAAAAGGTAAGCAAGATTTGATTTTTGATTTTCCTAGAGCCCGGAGACCCTAAGTGGATCTCAGTTATCCAAATCCAGGAGCCACACATCGTCATATCCATAGTTCCGACGAATTTGCTTGGGGAAAATAAAGTTTGACTATTGAGAATTCTAAATCCCGGAGCCATGAAGGGATCTCAGCCATCGATACTATGAGGTCCACACATCATCAAATATATGAATTTAAGTAAAATCCCTTGGAAGCTCAGGTTTGAGATTTGATTTTCCTGAAGTCTAGAGCCACGAAGGGATCTCAGTCATCGATCTCAGGAGGGACATGAGTCATTAGATATCCAGCTATAGGTTAAATCACATAGAGGAGCCAAAGGAAAAGGAGCTAGCGCCCGAGCCCTAGAGCACCAAGTTTGTGGAAGCCGTCAACACAGACACATGGCATCCATCTAGCACTGACACATGGCACTCATTTCAAGCATTTTAGACATGATTTATACTTGTTTTCGAGTGACACATGTCACCTCTCCATCCACGACATATCAACATGGTGACGTTAGGCCTCCACATCAGATTATCCTCCAAGAGTTGTTATTGTTCAGCGCCAAAAGTAGCACCCCATCCCAAGGCACAAATTTGGCAGATCCTAAAGTTGGTGGAAAATTAAGCTTGGTAGTGGTGCTAAATTTAGCGGCTGCACTCAGATCGCAGATCGGGATCATATCTATGGCCACAGCCCATTGTTGGGACTCAACATGCTTGGGTGATAATTTTCTTCAGTAGTCTCGCAATTGAAACCATGGTATGGCTAATGCGCTATGTGGATAAATATGGTGAATTGTGGACACAAAAGAAGTTTGAACCCTAACCACCTCTGAGCGGCCCCACAATTACATGTTTATATGGAATCCTATCTGAGAGTAGCATGTGGCCACTCCCTGAGCATTAAATATCATTCAATCTCTAAGGAAAGGCAGTTAATGGAAATATAGATGATGGTGGAAACCTCATCTCACTCCACAAATGGAAGGCATGGAAGTCCTCGACCGTGGGGATTGAACCATTAGCCCATGGTACCCCTATGGGAAAATTTTCCTGCAAAACCCATGTCGATATGAGCTCGTGTCTAACAGAGGGGTGCATGCTTAGTTTGATAGAAGAACTCGCAGACGCAATTCTTTGAATGTAGTGATCAGATCACACTCTTGGTAGTGGAAAATTGTTATGAGTATAAATAAGTAGTTTTGATATTTTGTTAAGGTGGTCAATTGGTTGAGTGGATATCCCTATTTTGTAATGTTTTGATGCCAAAACTGTTCTCTGGTTATGTATCAAATTTGAGACTTTCATGTTAATAGAAGTCAACTTCTTTTCATCTCTCTGTAAAAACTGTTCTAAAACAGTCGAGCATGGAGGATCCAGTCGAGGGTTGTTATGTTTTTGTAATGTAGGTTTGATTACAATGGTATTGTGACCAGTTTTAGCCATCTCCCTTATTCTCTTTCTCCCTATTACACTGAATGGCTCGGGCATGGAGGATCCAGTCGAGTTGTCGTAGCTGCATTGTGATGTAGGTTTGATCATTGTGCTGTTATGACTATGTTGTTTGGACATATTTTAGTTTCTGAAGCTTGTGCTCAAGATTGATCTTGAGTCTGAGTTTTTATTCTCCAAGTTGCTTGAAATATTGATGCTCATAAAAGTCTTGTTGACCTTTCTCACTAAGTATTCCCTCTGCTCACACTTAAACTCAATTCACTAACTGAAGTTAATGTGGCCCTCACTTCCCTCTGCATTTATTGTCAAGTTTCTTGTTGAACATCATTCATATATTGAGGTTTTTCCATTGACCTCCACTCATATAAAACCAACATCCACCAAAAACTTTGATGGGTACTGGGCTTATCCTCCTGCAATCTGAGGGTGAATCTTAGTGCTAACACGACATACAGGTCAAGGTTGTCAAAAGTGTCCTCAAAACCATGCTATGACGTACCATCAACAAACTTAATACCAATTGACATCATATGTTTTTTTCCATGTTATGGGCTTATCGCACGACAATCCAAACTACCACCAGTTTTACACCATTCCACGTCGTCCACGGGATTGAAGACACCCTCCATATCGAGTGTGAAATCCCCACGTTATGGACTTCCATATAGTTCTTGCTTGACACTTCTCTAATGGAGCAATGCCTTCTGACCTTATATTTGTTGGATGAAGACCGTCGATATTTGTTACAACATAATGATGCAACCAAAAAATTGTTGAAAGCCACCTTTGACCAACATGTCAACCTTCGCTCATTCAATGAAGGTGATGTCGTGTTATCCTATGATATTTCCCACGATAATCTAGGACATGGGAAATTCGAGTCATTATGGCATGGCCCCTTTATCATCGAACATTTCCTCACTAAAGGCACCTACAACTTGGCCTCTCCAAAAGGCTACCCTCTCAAGGAACCTATCAACGGGTTGTAGTTAAAGAATTCTTACACCTAAGCATAGCCCCCCTACCTTAGGTTTCTCTTTGTACACATTTGTAGAGTTTTTATTCTTCTTTGATACCACCACTTGTAGTTTCTTATCTGTCACCTGTGTTATTGACATATGTGTCATCCATCAGCCTACTACATCAGTTACACCAACGGTGCCAGCTGTTGGACCCATAATCTCACTTCGACCACTTGGGCCATCTATACCCCTTCACATATCCTACTTCACTCCAGTGGAATATGTTTAGGCCCGACCACCAACAACCAAGAATAATATTATGGCATCATTGGTCTCCTCACCAAGGCCAATCACTGCCACATTCATCACCTTAGCATTCTATTATATTCCCATCTTGTCATCCTATAGCTCAACAACGTGTATCATGTTCACGATCCTTGCCTCTTTCACAAATACCTGCAAGTTAGAATACTATCTCACAACTTTGATTCCATCACATTTACACATATTCCAAGAAACCTCAATCAAGTAGCAAATCACATGGATAACCTAGTATAAGATTGGCATTTATCACATTAAACACCATCATATACACAAAACCATACATTTGTCAACACATAGAATACACATCATAAAACATAAAATAAAGAGACATGCATGATAAAAATATATCCATATATATATATATATATATATATATATATATATATATATATATATATATATATATATATCATCAAATGTCATAAGTGTTTACAAAAATATACAATATCTTGTAGGCCCATGAATCCCATCGCCCCTATGAGTACAAAAATGGGTATCAAGTACCCTATAAAAAATTGGGCTCCCAAGCCCGTACATACAAAAATCATCACTCAAGGTTTCCCCAGAGATTCCCCCCAAGTCCTCTGTTAGTTGGAGGTGCCCCACTAGTTGGAGGCCCTTAATCTCGAGGAGGCAGTTGACTAGTCATCACTTCCCCCACCACTTCTTCTCTATGGATTAGGGTCCACCACTCTGTTGGTAACCCAAACACTGGTACATGACCTTGTCATCCTATATGTGGGCCCATATTCCCTCAGGCACAACCGACAAAACCCTCTTAAAATGTCTACTTAGATCCTTTAGCATGACCCCGACATCACCCTGTGGCTCTCTCACCACCGCCTCTGTCGAGCCCTCGTCTTTGCAGGCTCATGTCGAGCCAGCTCCCCGACAACCATTTCCTCTCATCCTCGAGGAACAACTTCTGCAAAAAAACACTGGAGATAGTGTCAACATCTATATGTATATATATCTTATAAATGTTATCTGTCAATATCAAAAAACATAAAAAAATACTAACACATACCTCTCTAGTCCCAGTCCTCCCCCAAAGGAAGCACCATGTCTGGATCTTGTCGATAGTCCCTACCCACGTACGCATATATCAGGATCACCTCTGGAATCTCACACCACACTCAAGCCACTGTGGTCGTGAAATAGTGGCGACCCTCACCTCCTCCATGATGGGCCAACACATGGGCCCATTTCATGAATCGTAGATCTCGTTGCCCTGCTAGATCTAGTAGATTCCATGGGTGCCGTAGAGGTACCCTCTCCAAAAACTAGGCCACTCGTAAGGACCTAAATGTAAATTCACTGGATTCGGCTCACCAACACCGGTTCATCTGAGACAAAATCTTGGTGTGCATCAACACACCCCATGCAAATAGGTCCCTATTTAGGACCTTCTTAACCACCCTCAACTGGCCACCAATGATTTGTTGATCACCCAAGGATCCATAGATACTCAATACCATTGTTGCAATGCACTTAGTCAAGAGGTCATCGATGGTCTTCATACGAACAACCAAACCCGATATAGGGTTCGACCCATTACGGTTTTTCCCTGCCATGGTCTCGACCCGATCCTCCCTAGGCAGATGGGGATCAACGGCTACGGCCATGCCATGCAATGGGAGCCCTGTCAGAGAGTATACATCCTCTGTAGAAAATAATGTCAGTTGCTCCCCCCTCACAATGAAGCACTAAAGATCAGTGCTCCACATCCTAACCAAAAAATGAAGTAGGTACTCCTGCAATCATATCAAGGGGCAGTCAAAGAACTTGAGAAGCCCCCAAGCTACCAAGTGTCTCCCTACACATGATTGCACCCTTGCAGCCTCTCGTAACTGGTCCCAGTCCTGCTCTTTCCTTAGAGCTCTCTTTTCATCTCAACAACAGTGACAGGTACAAATGAGGTGGCATTATGGGCCCACCATCCATATATAACCCCCTTTTCCCAGCTTCCACACTCTGATACAGGATCCTAGATTCTTTGTTTTTCGATTCGTTCTTAGCCATGAGATCCTAATCCCACCATATACATAGGCACATTCCTCAGGTTATCATCTACACTTGGCCCCAGAGGAGGATTTTTCTCACGCCACATTCAGGTACGCATGCTCACTTTAAATTTTATCAAATAGTTGTTATATGTTCTTTATCATCGGATATTTTTCACGTTGGGTATTCAGTTTTCATGTCTGTAGGTACTAGTTCATCAAAGATTACAACCCCTTCAATTATAAGTTCAATAGTGGCATGTAATTATTCCCTCTATAAATCAATTTCATATCCCAATCACACCCTTTGACATTTCCCTTTAGGGTCCCTACATTCATCTCTACAATATCTTCACCTCTACCACATTTTGGTATTGTCATCCGATAACACTCTCCCCCACATGAGTTGTCCAATTCATAGTTTCCCTTGGAAGATTGACACTCATGATGATTTCACCCCTTAGTATTGGGAGTCCCAATAGTATTTTTCACTTCCGAGAATGAACCCCATAATTCTTCTCATCATATTGCTAACCTTCCCAATGGCCTCCTAGGTCATATCATCCTAGACTTGGTTATATTGACTGTTCCCCCGTAGTTTCATTAACCCTCCATCTCATCCACCATCAATTTTCCCATCTGCAGATTGTCCTCCATCCACTTAACTAATAAAAAAACCCACCCATGGGGGCCCGACCCTCCACCATTTATATTTCACAACCTTTTTCCCTAAATAGGGAAAGCCATCTTTCACTAGGGAACCCATTTCTACATCTATATAATCAACCCATATTATTATTTATTTCTTTATTAAATTGTATAAAGCCCTTGTTTTTAGAATATGCATATCTTTTTAGTCATCATCCACGATGTCCTTCTTTTACCCTGCAAAGAAATCCATGTCGCCCTTGGTTGGGGCACCCACCCTTTTTTCATACAAACATTGTTAACAAACCCCATGTATCCTGAGTCCATGTATCCACGATCTCTGAGTTTTACCACTTTGTTAGCCTCTGACACAGTTTAACCCCATATCTAGTCATCCCCTTGACACTAGATCCAATTTTACAGTTGTTTCCATTCACCCTTAAAATTCCCCAACCAAGGGAAGTCTTGAGTCCCACATCATCTTGAATTCATTCATGTTACTTGTTTGTACCTGATATCATCTATTACTCAATGGATTTCAAAAATCCCTTTGCTTCTTGGCGTCGCACCTCCCTTTCTATCAACATCAACATAGTTTCTAGAAGGAAGAAATTATCTTGACTCTCATTACATTTTCAATGAGGAGTCTCGAACGAAATAGAGAAAATCATCATTTCTTTCTGATTCCATTGACCCCCATAACATTCGACTTTGGAAAATACTCATATTACGATGGGTCTTACTATGCAACCTTTGTAGTTTTCATACTAGCTAAAGACCTCTGAATTTGTTAGGCCATCAATGCTTGCGAGTCATCAACAATTCTTACAGTTGTCCTTGACTTACTTCAAAGCCTATTCACCATTCAGAACTGTCATCTTTCATTATCAACCACCCCCGAGGATGCTGCAGTTATCTACATTAACATCTATCATAAGTTAAAGTCTCATATTTTGGTTTAATGATATGAGCATGGGGCACACTTGCCTCGTTTGTACACTGATTTTATTTTTTACTAGAGAATGGTTTGGGTCCCACAGTTTTCCCTCTCCCTCCAGTGGATCCCTCTTGCAGTTCCTCTCTTCACTCTTCATTATAATGGAAATCTCAAAAAAAGAAAAATTGATGTATTTCAGCTATATGTATGATCCTAACCTCACACATCACGGGGCATCCGTTATCACTGAAAAATCATCCACAACATTGCAGACAATGGTTAAAAAAAAAAATTCAATGCCAACAACAATTACTCCACCTACAACACCAAAGTCCACCAAAAAGGAAAACAACAATATACTTGGTTCAAAAATCAAAGTGCGCAAATTCACCAAAAGGAGCACGTGCACAATGCGTAAAATCCATAGACTAACACATGCCTCAGCGCAGACTGTGCGCAAGATGCACGACTATCTACGAGAAAAGATGTGCAATCCTATGAACAATTCATTTATGAATCTGGTTGGCCCCTCAACCACTTCTATTCAGAACCCCAACATGGTTTGGGACTCATATCTAAGCGAAATCTATCTTGGAGGTTGCTCAAGGGATAAGAAGTACCCTAAAAGGCCCCTTGTTCAGACTATGAACCAATTATATCTTACCATGTATAGATGCTATAAATATGTGCCATGGGTGTGATAGAAAAAGAAGAACCTCAAGGTATTGTTATGTTGCAATACTTATTCTTTGAGAATCCTCTTTTCTCTTTGAATCATTCAAGCACCATTTCAAGGGCCATTCCACTCACCTCTTGAAAGAATAGGCATTTTATTTCTTCACCATTTTCATTTTCCATTTCATGAAGACAAGAGATCTCAATTAGGGAACTCAAGAGCCCTCCCAAGGAGGAAGAGGGGACTCATAAGTCCCTACCTTTCTCTATGGTTTTTAGCCTATAAATATATTGATCCATTCGTAGCTATATATTGGTCATTTTTGTATTTTCATGGTTCTAGTTCTTTCAATATTCTCTAACATTTATTTATTAGTTTCTTTTAGTTGTTATTTCCTTGTTTTCATGTGTATTTGGTTATTTAATAAACTCACAAACTTTTGTCTTGTTTATCTCACTTAAGTAAGAATGCAAGTGCTGTGTTTTTTCTCACCCATGTGACAAAACCAACACAACATAGAGAAAGAAGCAAAAGGAAGAAAACAAAAAAAAATCCATATGAACAAGTTGGAAGGGGGATAAGGGGTGCCAAGAGGCATGTATCTCAAAACTATCCCAATGATGTTTTTTAAGGGTGTTCTAACCTAGGTATGCACCCCTACCTCTACTCTCTCATTTCCCTATTCCTTCATCAAATGTTTCCTCTTCTGGTTGATAAATCCTCTTTCCCATATGTTCAATAACTTGTTTTTCCTTGTTGTCTTGCTTTATTGATTCTTCGCGTAGAGCTTTTCTTTTTTTCTTGAAGGATAAACACATATCGTGATTTGGTTTGAATTACTTGTCATATTGTTTTCCTTTAATTGAGATTACATTAGGTAAGTCAAGTATGTTGTAGGCACAGGTAAAAAACATGAGCAAAAATGCAACATTCAGAGCATTCCATTTCAGGCTTGAAATAAAAGAAAACAGACATGTTCAATTTTCAACGGTGGATATCCCATGTATAGTTTAGATTAATGACTATCGTGCATTCAGAATTTCAAAGTCGCGGAAGGATTAATGACTAGATAGAATCCCCGAAGCGTCGAAATGTCGAAGTGACAAGAGACTGCCACGTATATCAGGAGAAAGTTACTTCGGGAGATTTCAATGATTTACATCCCAAAATCCCAAAGAACTGAAGCATGAAGTGCCAAAGTGACATCAGGGTACCACATCACTTTGGGCCCATAGTACTTCAAGATATTTCCATGCTTTACATCCTGAACTCTCGAAGCTCGAAGTGCCGAAGTGACGAGAGACTACCACATCAACTGGGCCCGTACTACTTCAAGAAATTTCAATTATTTACATCTAAAACTCCTGAAGCCCAAAGTGTCAAAGTGACAAGAGACTACCACATCAGTCGAGCATGTACTACTTCAGAAGATTTCCATTCTTTAAATACTGAACTCTCAAAGCTTGAAGTGCCAAAGTGGCGATAGACTACCATGTCAACCGAGAGAAATTTACTTTGATATATTTCCATGCTTTACATCTCGAAGTCCCAAAGGCTCGAAGGGCCAAAGTTCTAAAGTGACTTCAGGCTGCCACGTCACTTTGGGCCCTACCACTCCACGGGTGTTTTTCAATTCAGCATAGGCTGAAATCGCCGAAGCACCAGACCCCCGAATTGCTGAAGTTCTGAATTGACACCATCACTAAATGGGCTTAGAGTAAGTCTAAAACTGGAAGACTAAGAAATATTTAGTAGGGATGCTAAAATGGTAGGGTTACTCAGATCGTAGATTGCAACACGATCGATGACCAAACTTCATTGCGGGGATGAAAAATGATCGAATGTTAACATCTTTGAGCTGTCCCGTAATCGAAACCATGATATATCTAGAGAGGTATGTGGAAGTTGGTGGTGGATTGCAGGAGGCAGAGTGGTGTGGATCCAAACTGGCCTTGACAACTTCTGCAATCATGTGTTTATATCATGTCTAGTGTCCAATCTAAGAGTAGCGTGTGGAAACCAACTAGGTGTTAAGCCAAATCATCGAAGGAAAGTCACAAGGATAAGAATAATGGTAATAGACCACAACCAGTCCATCACAGAGAAAACAAGAATGTCGAAGGCTCCAGGAAAAACACTAGATGTCCTACCTCTTCGTCAAGTAGTAATGTGAAGAAGATGTCAATACAACCAATTATCCTCAATGGCCTCAAACACCGCGCATGCACACCAATGCTCAATGTAGAACTCAATTATATCTCTCTTAGTCTTTTTCTTCCAATCTGAGTTCATTCCAACGCATTCATAAATCCAAATTCATCCCTAGTGGTAGGTTTTAATAATTCAGTTCAATACTCTTATTAGTTTAAAGAATAATAAGTTGTATTCTATGTTCGATAAGAACCACTCTTTTTTATTAAATCAAGTGTGAAGTATACATTTTTGTACTCCAACAATGTTTAGTCAAGTTAATAAATTTTTCTACAATTGTTAATATAGAGTTAAGTCTGATTCCCAGATGGACGAGAGCCTCTGCAACTCTGATAATTATGTACTTTTTGTATGTTTTAAGGGTTGCGTTTTTGGGGAAAAAGATCAAGTCAACAATTGGCTCGGCCCATTTTGCACATGGATGAAATATCTCTACCTAGTGAATATACTATTGATGACATTGTATTTGTGTCCAAATTTGTATGTGTTTCTTATCTTGAATACAATTTTGATTTGTTCGAAGTACATTTCTTTTCCTTCAGCTACTGCATAACTTATTTTTATTAATATGAAACCTATGATAACATCTATGCTTTGATCAAGATTTTTCTTTATTGCAACTTGTGGGAGTAATTGTGTTAATGACACATGTTTAATGTCTTGAAATGATATTTTGAGTATTGAACCTCGTGCAACAGATTATTTATTCAATGGTTTGTTGTTTCCCTTGTTTTTACCTTTTTTATTTCACGTTTTTCTCATTAGTGTGCCACCAATGAAGTAGGACCCTCATGCATATCATTTTTCCAACCCAACCATGCTCTTGTATTGGTGAAACCAACCCTCCAACTAACCAACAAAAATAAAAAAATCAACTATTCTAAACTTAAGGTGGCCTACCTTTTCCCTTTAGTAGTCAAGTGCAGACTTTATGACCAACATATTCTAACGTCATTGTCAGGGATGGAGTAGTGATATATATTTCCTTGGGAGAATGACATTGAATAGATCTGACCTTTGATGGTGAAAAAAGATCAAACAGAGACAAACTGTTATCTTTCACCTTCCGACTCCACTGAGTAGAATTTACGAAAGAAATATTGGCGCCCAGAAAAGGAATCAATAGATCCAAATCAGAACACATCAGAGCCACCAAGGCTCATCCTAACCCTGAGAAGGACACATTAGTCTCTGATCTAGAAAGGAAACTAATAAAATTCACCGTAGCTCAGAGATATCATTTGATCAAGGGTAAAGATGTGCCCAAAGAGTCTACTCCTCTTCATGATGAGAAGCAACTTGAATTTTCTAGCCCTCATAATCACAATTCCAAGTAACCTCATACATAATTAACCCTTGACTCTACTTCATCATCCAGTCCAACATCCACCCCTATAGGTCCCACCCCTATAGGTCCCATAAATCTTCATATTCTTATTCCTCAAGCAATGGCTGCTAATAGGATTGATGTCATAATTATTGCAAGATACACACCCCTAGTTCTGCATGAAGGATTACATGCACTCCCAGCCACATATTACATGAAATATTTACCAAGATATAATTAGTAAGGTGATGTCACTACTCAGGAACATCTGGTATCCTTTTACAACTTTGTAGACAACTTTAACATTGACTATGTAGATGTCTGGATGAGGTTGTTTGTGTAGAGACTGGATCGGGAAGTAATTAAATGTTTCTAGGGCCTTCCTCCATCCTATATATTGAGGTGGTATATGAATATTTCATAAAGAAGTGGGGAGATAGGAGAGATTATCTCTACTACATCACTGATTTTGGGGCTCTAAATGGGAAGAATGGTGAATCTATTTTAGACTTCACCAAGAGATTCAATAACATGTATGGTAGAATCCCAGATGATATAGAACCAACCGAATCCTATGCCAAGATCACCTATGTCAATGCATTCAATGCAGAGTTCTCCCTGCTGCTTAGGGAGAGAAGATCCACCACCTTGTTGTCCATGCAAGAAGAAACCATTGAGGTTGAATCCAACATCTTGGCATCAGACAAGTTAAAGAGTAGGTATGATAAAGAAAAGAAGAAACATAGAGAAGATTCCCCTTCCTCCTCTAACTCGGCCACATCTGATCCCAAACTTGATGAAATGACCAAAACTTTGACAGATCTGACATCTGAAATAGATAAGCTGAAATGGGAATCTAAACAAGAAAAAAAGGATTTTCAAAGGGCTAGATATAGAAATCCAAATTAGTTCAAAAGGCCTAATGATGCACCTCATATAATGCAGAGAGAAATGAGGAATGTTGATTATCAGAGGGAAGCACCTCCTTTCCAAGACAATCATATTGAGGATATAGATGTAAAAAATGATCTTGTAGATGATATTCTTATACTTTTCAATGAAACGGATTACTATACTAGTCACTTAACGAAACAAGAATATGAGGTAGCATAATTATCAAATCAGTTTGATAATGAGATATAGGAAGAGGGAGTTATTCAAGGCCAACTAGAGAAAAAATATGATTTGAGGACAAGAGCATGGTCTCCCAAAGACACTACCTCTGATAAAAATAAAGGTTGAAGTCTTTCCCAAGACAAATCCAAGGAAATATGTCATCCAAAGATCAACAACGTCCCCCATCCAAACTTGCAATCCCTGAAATAAAATAAGTTGATAGGTCACCAGCCTATTTCATCCTAGAACATGAATTGAGAAAGATCAAGATCCCTGGGACTTTTACAAAATTGAAGAAGAATGAACCTTTCAAAAAATATATCATGAAATTTATGCAGGAGACTACTTCTATTGTATCTTCTGACATAATTAGTGTGCAGGATGAGAACCCATCCATTACTATGGGTCCACACATTGGGGATGGCTCTGATGATTCTTCTCCATTACATATATCTTTAAATGTCCATGATAAGATCCTGCACAACTGTCTTATGAACTCAAGAGCCTTGCACAATGTTATTCCCAAAGTTGTTATGGAATAACTAGGTCTGGAGATCACTAAACTCTACAAGGACCTATACTCATTTGATTCTAAGAGAGTAAATGTGTAGGACTGATAAAGGATATGGTAGTTTCTTTGGAACAATTACCAATGAAGAGTGTAGTGATGGACATTGTTGTGGATGACATTCCCCTGAATTTTGGTATGCTCTTATCCATAACTTGGGCTAATAATGTTGGAGGATCATTACAAATGGACGTCACTTATGCCACCATCCCTTTGTTTGAAGGGGAACATAGGAGGCTATACAGAGAGGTAATATTATCCTATATCGTCAATGACCATCAGAACCCAAGAAATCGCCCCATTTATGGTATTGAGGGTGATATCAACTCATCTTTTTTTCATTTAAATGATGATAAACATGAAATGTCAATTATCCAACACAAAGAGAAACCACTGACAGATCAGAGAAACAAAGTATGGAAGATGTATTTCGATGGATATTCATCAAAGAAAAGATTTGAGGAAGGTATAATCCTCATTTCCCCTTCACAATAGGTGTAATAACCATATAAATTTAAACATCAATTTATTTCATAAACTGAAACAGTAAATTCTACTTGAATATAGAAAAATCAATTATTTCTTATAATTCAGCACATACACATGTTAAATTTATCAAGGAATAATAACTTCATAACAGAATAAAACAAATACGTAAATTAGCATACATTGGTCTGATGATAACCCTCCACTTGTCTTGTTGACCTTCCTGCTGCTGCCTTGCCCATCTTGAAGCCACATACCAACTCTGCCCAAACCGTGTTTCACCCTGCCAACTAGGACAACTTCCTAGCTCCAGGATACCATATGGATATCCTAGCCCCCGTGCCCAAAACCTCCAGCAAACCAGTGCCCCCTATACTAATCCTTCCCGACTACAGAACTCAAACTCTCCTGTACAAATCCAAGAGAACCCCTCCAAAAAAAAGATCCCCCTTCCCATAAGCCTCCTCCTCTCATATCCCTCCTTCACCGCCCTTTCTCCTCATTTATTTCCTCATCTACACATTTATTATCTTATCCCATTATTAATGCTTTATTCTATTCTTAATGCTCCTTATCCTTATTTATTAATTCTCCTTATCCCCTCCATATACGTAATCTTTTAATTTAAACAATTAAATTTATTAACCCTTTTAAATTTATTACCCTGTTCATTCAATGTGATAGGTAATTAATTTAATAATTAATTAATCAAAATTATAACAATTAATTAATTAATAAATATTTAATTAATATTATTATGCCAATCTTTGTTTAGTTAAAACCATGTTAAGACAATTAATCACCTAATTAATTTTTACTTAGTAATCCTTAAACATATATTCAACTAGGGTTGTTACAATAGGTAATAACGTTCTCTTCTAAGATGGAGTTTGAAACTACTAACAATATCGTTGAATATGAAGCTCTGGTGCTAGGATTGAGGGCTTCCAAAGACATGGCCATTGAATATTTAGTGGTTTTTGGTGATTCTGAGTTAATCATCAATCAAGTTAAGAACATCTATCAAGCTAAACAATAGAGACTCAAGCAATACAAAAATGAGGTATGGGACCTGATCGACAATTTATTTCTATCATTTAATATATCCCTCATCCACATAGAGGAGAGTCATAAGGAAGATTCTCTAGCTTTGGCTGCCAACATTTTTAGACCTCCCATTGGTCCAAATATTAAATATCAGGTGGAATTCAGACATAGGATAGCCATACCAGACAACACAAAGAACTGAGAAGCCTTTAGTGATGACATGGATCTGTAGAGGTTTCTATAGACCATTGATGAATTCTCCAATATCTCAATCTACCAAGAAAGCCAAGAAGGTGAAAATAATGAATTAGAATATCAACAAACATATCATCTGCTAAAGACAGTAGCTAGCCATGATATTGTGGAGCTGAAAACCACTCACATACCAAGAGGAGTAGTGCCACTCGAGAGGTTGTTCAAAAGTAATGATGTTTCCAGAGAATCTGCCATGAAGGATCAAGGAGAAGAGATAATATATTGCAATATTGGGACCACTAAGAATCCCAATATCATCAATATGTCCAAAGAATTAGTTGTGGAACAAAGGGAGAGGTATGTCAATCTCATAAAAAGGTTTCTTGCTACCTTTTCTTGGTCATATGAGGATTTAAAGACATTTGAAATTGACATCATCCAACACAAGATACCTCTGAAGGCGTGCTCAAAGCCATTCAAACATAATATTCATAAATTTAATCCCATGCTGATGTCCATAATCGAGAAAGAGCTGAAAAAAATATTGGATGCAAGAATTATTGTACCATTGAGGTACTTAAACTGGGTGGTCAACTTGGTACCTGTGACAAATAAAAATGGGAAGATACACTTGTGTGTTGATTTATGAAATCTCAACAACTGTTCTCTAAAATACAATTACCCCCTTCCTAATATGGATCATATTTTACAGAGGGTGGTAGGTGACCACATGATTTACTTATTAGATGGATACTATGGCTATAACCAGATAGTGGTGTGTGAAGAGGACAAAGAGAAAACAACATTCACCACCCCATGGGGAACATTCATGTATGAAAGGATGCCTTTTGGGATGATGAATGCAGGGGACACTTTGCAGAGGGCCATGGACATATCTTTCGTGGGAAAACAAGACAAATTTATGGTTCTATATTTGGATGACATCAACATTTTCTCCAAGTCTAATGATGAACATTTGTAGAATCTGGAGTAGGTTTTATGGAAATGCAGGAGATACGTAATATCCTTGAATCCTGGGAAGTATCACTTTTCCATGCCAGAAGGGAAGCTCCTGGACCACATCATATCAGCAGGAGGTATAAAAATTGATCTGAATCCATTCAATTCGATTCAAGAGATTGAAATCGCTAGAAATAAAAAGGCGATTGAGTCTTTCATTGGCAAGATAAACTTCCTAAGGAACTTTGTGCGAAAGTTTGCCAAAATCCTAAAACCTATCACTAACATGTTGAAGAAAGATGTTGTGATAAAATGGTCGCTAGAGGGAAAATCCCCATTCCAAACAATCAAGCAGGTTTTAGATGCATCCCTTGTATTTGCCAACCCTAACTATACCAAATATTTCTTCATCTTCTCTTTCGCTTCCTAGGAGACCACTGTTCTTGTACTACTGCAGAAAAATAGAGAAGGGAATGAACAACCCATAGCCTTTTTTATCAAATCTCTCTGAGATGCTGAGCTAAAGTATGATATATTAGAAAAGCAGGGTTATGCACTAGTCAAAGCACTCAAGGCCTTCATGGTATATGTGTTACATTCTAGCATACCATCCTTTATTCCTAGTAGTAGTGTCAACTAGATTTTGGTCTAGCCCAACAGTGAGGGGAAGTGAGGGAAGTGAATTTTCAAGCTATTGGAGTATGAACTCCACATAAAACCCACCAAGCTTATCAAGGGACAAGGACTTTCCATTTTTTTATCAGAATCAAACTGTAAGGTGCTAGAGTTACATCAAATATTCACACAATTAGATGCACCCATCAAACATCCTGCACAAGACAACATGCATGTATTTGAAAATTAATCCTCTTCACCTTGGTACAAAAAAATCATTTATTTTCTGCAACATCTTGAATGTCAACCAAATGTGAAGAAGACAAAGGCCAATTATCTCAAATTGAAGGCTATCAAATTATGCATCTCAAACCAAAACTTGTATTGGAGGGATCCTACTGGCATCCTGTTGAAATGCCTTGATGAAAATGAATCCAAACAAGTCACAATAGAAATGCATAGAGGAGTATCTGGAGGACACCAACATTGGAAGGCCAAAACTCTTAATATCCTAAGGGAAGGTTACTACTGGCCCACCCTTTTCTTCGATATATTTACTATTGTTAGGGCCTGCAATGAATGTGAAAAATTTGTAGGAAAACTAAATTTACTATCACTACCCCTAAAACCTATCACTTCTAGTGGTTCATTTCAAGAATGGGCATTAGACTTCATAGGTGAGATAAATCCATCCTCTAGTGGGAAGCAAAAGTGGATTCTTACTGCCACTAACTATTTCACCAAGTGGATCAACATTGTGCCTACCAGGAATGCCACTGACAAGGTGATCATGAATTTTCTGGAAATCAATATTTTTTCTAGATTTGGCTACCCCAACTGGCTTATTCTATACAATGCCCAAGAATTCAAGTCCAAAGCGATGATCGACTTATGTGGAAGTCACAAAATTTACTTGACACATTCCAAGCACTATTACCCTCAGGGGAATGGTTTGACAGAGTCATCAAACATAACTCTCATCAGGATTATCAAGAAGTTGTTGACCAAAAACAAGAAATCCTTGGAATCTAAGCTCAAGTATGCTTTGTGGGCCAACATAATCAGCACCAATAAGTATTTTGGAACCTCGTTGTTTCATCTTGTCCATGGTGTAGACGTTGTTTTTCCCACCCATCTTGGTATACCAGTCTTAAAATTCTTGCAGGAAGAGATTTAGGAGACAAATGACATCCAATGAAGAATCTTCCAGATTATAGAGGTTCAAAAAAAAAGAGGAGCATTGGATCATAGGACCGAAGCATACTAGAGAAAGATCAAATCAGCCTTTGACAGGAAAACCAAGAAGGAGATCTTTCAAGAAGGTGACCTAGTCTTGAGGTGGGATGCCAGGAGGGATGATAAGTCTAAGAAAGGTAAGTTTGATAACCTCTAGTTTGGAGCTTTTAAGGCGGTTGAGGTTATGGACAATAACACATTTATATTTCACGATCTAGATTATGTAGAGATATTCAAAGGCCAAGTAAATGGGCGCTTCCTAAAAAAATATTTTGTCTAAGGATGAGGGAAGGTCCCTCTTGTACCATAAATTCTTTCCTTTTTGTTTTTTCATTTTATTAGTTAGTTTTGTGCCAATAAAGACTTCATATCCCAACAAAGGAACTTGGGTTAGCTTCAGCATTAGTTTTCAGAGATACATGGCTCGTAGACATAACATAGGTAAGAAAAGGGAGGTGGGGGCAAGTTATTAAATTCAAAGGCACCAATCTCTTGTTCTTATCACCTCACAGGGAAGCGTTATCCCTGGTTAGAACCAATTTCATAACCTAGGTATGAAACCTTGCCTCTCCTCTCTCATTTACCTATGCCTTCATCAAATTTTTCCTCTTCTCGTTGATAAAGTCAGTTTCCCATCTATTCAATAACTTGGTTTTCCTTGTTGTCTTTCTTGAATGATTCTCTGTGCAAAGCTTTTATGTTTTTATTGAAGTATAAACACATATCATGATTTGGTTAGAATTAATTGTCATCTTATTTTCCTTTAATTGAGCTTACAACAGGTCGGTCAAGTATATTGTAGGCATAGGGAAAAACCATGAGAAAAAATGCAACATTCATAGAAGTCCATTTCGGGCTTGAAATACAAGCAAACAGACAGGTTCAATTTCCAACGGTGCATATCCCATGTGTAGTTCAGATTAACGACTCTTGTGCATTCATATATTCAAAGTTGCACAAGGATTAAGGACCATATAGAATCCCCAAAGCATCAAAATGTTGAAGTCATGAGAGAGTACCACGTCAACCAGGAGAAATTTAATTGAGGATATTTCCATGCTTTATGTTATCACATTTATTTGTAAAAGGGGGGTGTTTTCCTAAGAAATTGGCCCCTTGGTGAAGTAATGAAAGAAAATGGGCAAAAACCCTACAATTTGGCTTATATCCTAAGTTGAAGCAGTGATGAGATGTTTTGGCTCGACATGATAAGATGTGTGCAAATCTGGGCAGTCGAGAGCTAAGCGCCCCAGATCGATGGTCGAGGGCCATATCGGGGCCTCAATGTGCACACAGGATAAAAAGGGTAGAGTGGGATAGGGAAAACATCTGTGATTTGTGAAGGTTCTACATGTCATCGAAAGACGCACATCGGGACCAAAACCAGTGAAGTTCCAAACCACTTTTTGCAGCCCCGATATGCACATGTGCACATAGTGTCCTATTCCGGGCCAACAAGTGGCCGCCCCTCATCACTTTCACTCCCTCTATATGTTTTCAACTCACCGTCCTGCTAGTACTTGTCCCTTTCTCATCTCCTGCCACCTATGACACCTCTCTCCACATCACTTCCATCCTATTACACCTCATCTCCCGCTTCTGTGGCCCCCACTCTATCCTCAGTCTCCTCGTATGTCCACAACTGTCCATTTTCCCATCTCCCGATCTCTACTCCATAATGAGTGCACCAATCACTTCATCGACAACCACGTCTGTCGTCAGGATCCCCCGTAAGCATCCAACTCATATCCAGATGGTGAATGTTGAGGCTGCCACATATTACAGGTCCAGAGTTGACTTGAACCTTCCCTGATCCTAATGAAGCAGTTATGAAGGTGGTTGGTGGTGGTTGAAGATCGTTTCTTCCATAAGTAGAAAGCATAGGAAAGGACCGCCAGTTAGTCATCTCATTAGTAGGTCCTTTCTGAAGCTCGCTTGCATCTGATCAAAGTTAAAGTCTGGTCAAGGACTGTATGCACAATCCGATAGGAAGCATGCACACGTAAATCCTTCAATGAAACTTTTCGACTATGCTTCTATGATTTTAATTTTAGTATAAATACTCAATTTTGATATTTTGAAAAGGTCAATGGTAGAGCTATGCTCCCACTTGTAAATTTTTAACAAGGCCTCTGGTTCTTTGGTTATGTACATGTGTTTGAGACTTCCTGTTTAATGAAAGTCAACGTCTTTCCATCTCTCTGTAAAAACTGTGTTAAGACACTCATAATTGGAGGATCCACTCGATTGTTGTGATGTTGTTGTGATGTAGGTTTGATCACTGTAATATTTTCACTAGTTTTAACCAGTTTCTCATGTTATCTTTTCCCCTCTTATACTGAGTAGCTCGGGAATGGAGGATCTAGTCAAGCTGTTATAGTAGCATTATGATGTAGGTTTGATCATCGTGTTGTTGTAATTGTGTCATTTAGACATATCTTAGTGTATGGATATTTGGGTCCTAGAGGATCTCGTTCTTGAATATTTTCCTCCTTAGGCTGTTGGAAGACCTGATTTCCATAGCAGGCCCTTACATCTCCTTACTAGTTCTTACCCCTACTCACCCTTTTACTGCAAATTACTAACTAAATATAGGTCAAGACCTCACTTACCTATGCATTGCATGGTCTAGGATTCTAAGTTAAAGCGATATAATCTTGAGACTGCATCCGTTAGACCAAACTTTAAATTATTTACTGTGACATACAAACTAATGAGTATCAGGCTTACCTCTAATGCAATCCAGAGGTGACTTCTGGCACCAAAAATTTACATCCTAAGGTCCCGAAGTCCCAAAGAGCTGAAGCCCAAAGTGTCGAAGTGATGTCAGGGTGCCGCATCACTTCGGGCCCTTACTAATTCAGGACATTTCCATGATTTACATCCTGAACTCCCGAAGTGTCGAAGTGACCATAGACTTCCATGTCAACCAGGACTGTACTACTTCAAGAGATTTCCATGATTTATATCCCGAACTCCCGAAGCCCGAAGTGATGAGATACTGCCACATCATCTAGGCCCACACTTCTTTAGAAGATTTCCATGCTTTACATCTTGAAATCCCGAAGCTCGAAGTGACGAGAGACTGCCACGTCAACCGAGAAAAAGTCACTTCAAGAGATTTCCATGCTTTACATCCCGAAGTCCCGGAGAGCCAAAGTCCTGAAGTGACATCAGGATGCCACGTCGCTTTCGGCCCTACCACTCCATGGGTGTTTTTAAACTCATCATAGGCCGAAATCTCTGAAGCACTAGAGCGTCGACGTCCCAAAGTTCCAAATTGGCACCATCTCTAAATGGGGTTAGAGGAAGTCTAAAACTGGAAGACTAAGAAAAATTTAGCAGGGGTGCTAAAATGGCAGGGTTACTCAGTTCGCAAATTTCAACATGATTGATGACCACACTTCATTTTAGGGACAAAAAATACTCGAACGTTAACATCCTTGAGAGGTCCCGCAATCAAAACCATGGTATAGCTAGAGAGGTACGTTGCAGTTGGTGGTGTATTACACGAGGCATAGCGGTGTGGATCCAAACCACCCTTGACAACTTCCACAATCAAGTTCTCATATAAAGTTTAGGGTCCAATAGAATACCAACGCGTGGTAGCCAATTGGGAATTAAGCCAAATCGTCAAAGGAAAGTCACGAGGAGAAGCAAAATGGTAATAGAATGTGACCAGTCCATCACAGATAAAACATGAATGTCGAAGACTCTAGGAAAAACACCATAAGGCCTACCTTGTCCTCAAGCAGTAATGTGAAGAAGCTATCAATAGAGCCATTTATCCTCAATGGACTCAAACACCACTCATGCATGCCATTTCTCAACACATAACTCACTTATGTCACTCTTATTATTTTTCTGCCAATCCTAGTTTATTCTAGTGCATGCATTAGTCCAATTTCATCGCTAGTGGCAATTTTTAATCATTCAATTCAACACTCTTTTTAGTTTAAATCATAATAAGTGGTCTTCTATGTTCGATAAGAACCACTCTTCTTGATTAATTCAAGTGTGAAGTATACATTGTTGTAATCCAACAATGTTTTAGTCAAGTTAATAAATTGTTCTACAATTGTTAATATAGAGTTAAGTCTCAATCTCAGATGGACGAGAGCCTCTGCAACTATGATAAATATGAAGTTTTTGTATGTTTTGAGGGTTGATATTTTGGGGGAAAATATCAATACAACAACTGGTTGGACCCATTTTGCGCATGGAAAAAATCTCTCTACCTGGTGAAGATACTATTGATGGCAGTGTATTTGTGTCCAATTTTGTATGTGTTTCTTATCTTGAATACAATTTTGATTTGTGCGAAGTACATTTATTTTCCTTCAACTACTATATAACTTATCTTTATTAATATGCAACCTTTTATAACAACTATGCTTTGATGAATATTTTTTTTTATTGCAACCTATGGGATTAATTGTGTTTTTGATCCATGTTTAATATCTTGAAATGATATTTTGAGTATTGAACTTTGCGCAATAGATTATTCATCGAGTGGTTTGTTGTTTCCCTTGTTTTTTACCTTTATTATTTCACTTATATCTCACTAGTGTTCCACCAGCCAAGGAGGACCCTCATCCATATAATTTTTCCATCCCAACCATGCTCTTGTCTTGGTAAAACCAACCCTCCAGCTCACCAACAAAAAATAAAAAATCAACTATTCTAAACTTGAGGTGGCCTAGATTTTTCGTTTAGCAGTCAGGTGCAAAATTTAGGACAAATAGAGAGCATGGTCGATACAAATACGTTCTTTGCAAGAAAGAAGAGGAAGACCATTCACCACATTTTTATTACATAGTTCTTCCAATGGGTAATAGTTTAGATAACTAGATCACCGATGCTAGATTTTTCTCAAGTGCTCACTATGAGAAATAAAAATGGATGGAAAATATTATGGATCAAAGTTGTCAAATATATACATCGTAATACCATAAAAAAATCTAGTTTTTAAGAAAACATTAGTATATTTTAAATCCTTGATTAGAAGTTTATGAGGTCAAAACTCTAATATTTTACTTTTACCAATGAATCAATATAAATGCTCTTAGAAATCATTGGGAATATAGGTAAATACATTAAGTTTCTTGGCCTAAATATTTATCATTGATGCACCTTAATTTAGAGTAACTCCACTAGGTCACTTGTTTGAAATGAAACCTCCATCCAATATGAAAACAAACTCTAATATTGTATCAAAAAAATAAATATGATATTAATTAAATAAGGCTTCAATTCACAAAAACAATTGCAGTTCATGTTCAAAAAATAAAGAGATACATACCAAATATATAAAGGAAACCGAATTGGGACAAGCAACATGAATAAATAGCCTTAGTACACAAATATTAATAGACCAACTAAGGTTAGAATTCAAGATCTTGATTGAAATTTCTAATTGAGTGAGTTATTTCCTCATGTTTCTCTTTGTCCCAACAATAGGAAAAATAATAAAAAATATTTAATCAAGTGATTTTCTTTAACAATTTGAATTCTAGTCTACATCTATTTAGCACTATTTTGAAACAATTCTTTGACTTGGTTTATGTCCAAACCAGTTCTATAGTACTCATACATTTGTGCCCTATAATAATAAATAAAGGTCAATTTCCCTTGGGCACTTTTAATGGACTACACGATGATGTCCAAAGAAGTGGCCAAGGCGATTGTGCTAGGATATGTATTCTCCCTTAATTGTTCCTCAAGGGTTCGTAATATAACCAAACCCCCATCAATTTCAGTGTTTACATTGTGTGGTGGTGGTGGGTTGGGGTTTTGATCTTCTTGATTTTCTTGTAAGTGGTTTAAATTGTCTTAGGGTTCCATTGTATTATATATGTTCCAATTTAAAATCAATGGCATGTAAATTATGTTCCTTTTTTATTTAAAATACAAAATTACATTTTTTTTTTAAATCTAGATTATTGGGAGAAAAATACTAAATTGTAATGACTAAATTGGATTAAAATTAGGAAAAATGTAACATACCTATAAATAATGTCCCCCTCCTCCCTTTATTCCTTTTCTTTATCTCCACTATGTTTTCCCAATGAGAGAAGTACGAGCACAATTTATGCACGATGCAAACAAATTGCGCTCAGGCCCTTAATACATTTTTATCAATATGACCGTGCATGCGGTTTTTCCACTCAACCTATATGGAAATCTACGTGGAGGTTTGGACATATTCGAACCAATAGGTATAGGAACACATGTGCATTCCTAATAATGGTGCACGAGTTCCTATGAGTGACCGTTCTTAATCATGTCCTTGCCACATTTTTGGCCACAAAGTCCTTGCACTCACCCGCTAGTTTCCATCTTCGAACTCTCATTTCTACCTCTATCGTCCCCATTTCTCCTTTCATCTCCCTGTTTATTTCCTTCTTCACTAAAAAATTCATTTTTAATTGGCTACCTTTGGAAGGACAACTATCACAACGTTTCATTTCCACTTTCATTTTTTGTCAAAAAGACAAAATAAAATAATATTGACATGTTTAAGGAATTTTCAAAATGGAAATAAAATATCTGCTTATAACAAAGTTTAAAAGAGGTTTAACAAGGATCCAATTTAGATCACACCTCCCAATTTGTAGAATTTTGGTCCCCAAAATATTCAACTCCCTCCAACCTTATTCTATAATCATCAAGAAAAATTCGTCAAACTTGCAAGAAAGGGTGCCTCCATTGTAGGATGGAAGATAAGGGTTCAGTAAAATATGGCTTTGGCATAATGTTTTTGTCCATACAATGGTTTGAAATGACATTTGGTGCTACAATAGTGTTGAAGGGCATAAGTGACACACTGTCAACTCGAAGGTCAGATCTAGACTGTGGTTGTCTAATTAACCAAAGACGTTTGGTATGAACTGACCCGACGGGTTTAATGGCTCAGTTAGCTAACTAAGGTCCTAAAAATAAGAAAAGAAATAAAATAATCTAAAGCTATGATTCTAACAATGTTTGTACTAATTACAAGTATTCAAATAGAGACATGAATACATACAAATGATTATAAATAGTCTATATACAGCTTGCATGGTTTACTTGAAATCTTGCAAAATAAATGTTCGTAATAGTGTTTCTAAACAAGATAAAGAAAGAACGAAAACATATTTTTTTTCTTTGTGAATGTTTAAAGATTCTAAAATAATAAATACTAAGAAAATAAAATTGAAACAATGATACATAAATGGTCAAATCTAATTCATGTAATCATCATTTCATTTAACTAAAGAAAAACACAGACTAACCTATGACTGATCACTGAAACTGAGCTTATCTTTCATTGTTGTTTGAGCTCTTATTTGTCCTGCATGTAAGGGAAACCTATGACAGAACAATACTAGTACTTCCAGAATACATTCAAAGAAGTTTTTGATGTATTGTGTAACAACCTTAGTTGAATAAATGTTTAAGGATTATTAAGTAAAAATTAATTAGGGGATTAATTGTCTTAACATGGTATTAATTAAACGAGATTGGAATAATGATACTAATTAAATAATTATTAATTAATTAATGGTTGCAATTTGATTAATTAATTAATTAAGTAACTACCTATCATATTCAATAACTTGGGTATTAAATTTAAAAGGGATAATAAGTTATATCGTTTAAAAAATAAAAATAAAAGTTACGTACACGGAAAGGGATAAGATATTAATTAAAAGGGGTAAGATATTAATTATGAGGGGATAAGGTAATAAATGGGTCGATAAGGAAGTAAATGCAAGATGCGGTGAAGGAAGGATATGGAGAGGAAGGAGGTTTACAAAGGGGAGGATTCTACGGGATATTGGGGATTGTTTGATGGGGCTCTCCTAGATTTGTAGAGGGTGGTGTGAGTTTTGGAGTCGGATTGGATTAGTACAGGCACTGGTTTGCTGGAGGTTTTGGGCACGGGGGCTAAAATATCCATATGATATCCTGGATCTAGGTAGTTGTCCTAGTTGGCAGGGAGGATAGTAGGTTTGGGCAGTGTTGGTCAGTGCATCAGGCAGCACGAAGGCAACAACAAGGCAACAAGGCGAATTAGCATCAGACCCAGGTAATTTAAATTGTGTATTTGTTTTACTTTTCTATAAAATTTTATTATTTGTTGATAAATTTATATGCGAATCTGCTCAATTAAAGGAATATTTGAATTTTACTGTTTTGCTCAATTAAAAGAAATTAGTGAATTTTCTGAAATCCATACTATTACAATTTATGTAATTATTTGACGTTAAATCTATTCGGCACCTACAAATGGTATCAAAGCTTCTTAGTTTGAAATCTGGGCCTATGGGCCGAGTTCCCAACTCCAACGCCAGCTATGCGTAACCTACAAACCAAACACAATTTTGTTTTTAACACAAATATAAAAATAAATGCAATACGAATTGAAAATGTAAAAACAAATTTACCAAAGTAAAACAAGCAACTAGGGTTGTTACATCTATTATCACTTAAACAACCCACCCTGAAAACTTGGGAATGCAACGTTGAAATCCCTTAGCTATAGCCATCAAAACAACAAAAAATAACCTAGAATTATAACCTGAGTAAACCAGAATATAACTTAGAGATAGAACCAACCCACAATTGTAAATTGTCTATAAAACAAATAAGAATTATGAAATAGATGAGAATGTAACAAGAAAAAAAATAAAATCATGCAAGTCTGTAAACTGTAGTAATCATGACAAAGAAATAAAATTTTGAAATTTTAGATTTTTCTGAACATAAAGGAAGAAGGAAGAAATGGGACTCATAAAAATATCTATAATGTATATATCATAGCTGTCATGTAAGATATATAAATTATAATTAAAACCTATGTGTATATAATATCATATCTCTCATGTAAGATATATAAATTATAATTAAAACCTATATATATATAGAGAGAAATTATATACACAATATATACAAACATTTATATTCAAAGAAAAAAAAAACTTAAAAATAAAATAAAATAAAATATTAAAAAAAGAAAATTACCCATGGCTCGCCTTATGCTCTATGTGTCCTTTTGAGTGCCACCCACACCACCATTTCATCCTCACAGTGGTGGCTAGGGGATGCACCCATTTTTATTCTTACGCATTAGTCATTTATGAAAATGAAGAGATGACACCTTCTCACAGTTGGGTGTGGATTTTATCGCCCTCATACCCGTAGACACCTGAGAGTGAAAAGGGCCTGGGCGAGGCTTGATCTACGCAAGATCGTTTGAACACGAAGTCAACTCAAACAATTTTTTTTTTAACAAGACAGGAGTCGATTCATGAAAATTTTACTCCAGTTTTAGAGATCGAAAATGTGAGTGGGGAAAGGTAGGACATAAAGAAAGCATATCACAACACCCAAAAAAAAAAAATGCGTCCCAAGCCCACAGAGAGAAAACGATAGAGGGAGGTCAACTTTGTAGCCATGGTCATGCCCCTCAGGTGGCTGGCCATGGAGCTATGGCCATGCCCAGTCTCGTCCACTTAACCCTCTTCGAACCTTGACTCCCTAGCCAACTACTTCAACCAGCACGGTCACAAGAATGATGGACATGGTCACACAAGATTTGGAGGCCACAGGCCACGACCGAACCCTTGCTTGGCAGCTCCTTCGGTGTGTTGAGTCACTTCGTTTACAAAAGAAAAAAAATGAGGTTGAGGAATACGCGGCCATGACCGCGTCCATCGGGTGGTCATCCATGGACAGCTTCGAAGCCAAGGAATTGCTCGAAAACCCCAGGAACCGAGCCACATTTTTCCCCTACGCATGGAGACCGACCATAGGGCCGACCTGGAAACCATGGTTGCACCCTTCAGGCGGCTAGGCATGGAGCCAAGGCCGTGCCCATGAGACGGATAAGAAGAAAAACATAAAAAAAATATATATCTGAGGGGTGGTCGTGTTGCAGAGCTGAGGTTGATCGGGTAGATGGGGGGAAATGAAAAGTGTTGCAAAAGCCAATTATTACAACCTTTGGCTCTATGAAAATGCCAATAATTACAACCTACCAACCGCAACAGAGCAGTGGAATGTGTGAACAACTCACGCATGTTTAACACGCACACCATACAGCCAAACCCTACGCAGAAATATCAGAACCCATAACACAACAGAAATATTAGAAGCCAGAACGTAGTTCACAGAACACAGCTGAACCCTACGCCTTTCTCAAATAAAATGAAATTTACACAGTTAAACCAACGACTAACTAAGCCAACCCCAAAATAGATAAATAAAACCGAGCTCAAGGCTGCCAAAAACAACGAAACTGCGGCTAAAGTCTGCATTTTGAACAGAAACCAAGGAACCGATCCTGGAAAATTAATGGTGGCCCTGCTGCGACCAAAACCCTCCCCCTGCCATTTCACAGACGCAACAACAATAGAGCCACACGCAAGCCAAGCTTGTCGAGTGGGAAAGAGCAGAGTGAAGAGGCAATAGAGCTTAGTTGAATGTTTGTGTAGGGTGTGGGAGGGAGAGCTTGGGAGAGTACATGTAGGGTTTTAGGGTTAAGGGATAAGAATGAGGAGAAGGGGGCACGTGGGCCTCATGCGAAGACCCACTGCCCGACTCTAAGTTTTTTTTTTTTTTTTTTTCTTATTTTATTTTAGTCATAATGTAAATGTTTTATTTTATTTATTTATTTTCTTTATTATGTTATTTTTATAATTTTAGTTTATGGTTATTTATTATTTAAAAATATATAAATATAAATATATATATTTATAATAAACAATTACTATAGTAGGTAAATTAAATAAATCAAGTTTATTTCGAATTAGGGATTTGAAAATTAAAATTAATTAATTTAAACTGATGATATAAAAAAAAAACAAAAGGGGGTGGGGGGGGTGATATGGAGTCTATGGGTTTTGAACCCATGACCACCACCCACTACCTAATCCTTAAGGAACAACTAAACACCAACGCACCATGTATGTTCCTTTGAAAAAAAATAAAAATAATAACAATATAATATACGCAACAAATTAAAACTAAGTATATTAATTAATTAAAAGTAATTATGATTAATTAATTAAATAAAAATGTTTTGGGGTCCATGGGTTTTGAACCCAAGACCCCCACCAAGCGATGTGTCTTAAGAAGAACACTAACGCTGAAAGGTACATAGCACTGGTGAACGCCGAAACGTGGCTGGCGGTTGTGGACAATTATTTAGATGCCACGGTTTAATCCTATTTAATCATTTAAACGGGGTAATTATATATCCTTACAACAATTTTTTTAATGTGATTAGGTAAATGTTAAAAATTAAACATGTTAACGGATGCCTTGATAAATGCAAGAAAGTTATGAACAATAAATCTGACCCATTGATTTTGGAGGATGACTAACAATATGCCAGCATCTTCAATGCAGAGACATCAGATAATGGTTTAAGGTTAAATAAGATTAAAAGATCATTAATTGTGCCCATTGTCAATAGGTGTACGCCTTTCGGTGTAAATTAATAAATATAAGGTTGGAAGTCACTTTAATCAAGTTGTAAGCAAAAATTTAAAAGGGCTTAGACTAGGACAAGGGGGAAGGAGGCGACATATGCACTAGGAGAGTAAGCATAGGAAGTGGCGAGTATGACGCAAGGCTAGCGTAGCTACAGGGCAAGGGAACCAATAATTTTTTTCATAGGGGTGAAGAAATCAAGCTTAGACGCTTAATCCTAACCCTAAGCTAGCCAATCCCCTAATGGAGTAATGTCTGTTTACAGACAAGTAAATAAAACTTACACCTAACCCTGTTTCTAAGTTTAAGTAGCACCAATTTGAAACGTCCTTGAACTCACCCTGACAACTTTAGGGTGATGCAGGTTAAAGCATACAGGATGGTCAGGACTTGAAGGAGTCGAGGCAGGGGAGCGTCGTCACAAGCACCGCCAACACCGCCAGCGCCACCACCACCATCACCCGAACTAGCCCTCATACTGCGCTCATTGGAAGCCATTAATGAGACTTTAAAGGGGCGACAACCGGAAGGGACTGAAGTGGAACCCCCACCGTCTGGAACGGGTAATCAAGAAGCGTCAAGGGATTTAGGGGGAGGACCTCCACCTGAAGACATCACGTGAGAATTGCAGAAGGTCAAACTTTCGGATTTTGCCGAGGGTCACGCCAGTGAACGCGCGGAAGCATGGTTTGAAGGAATGACAAGGTGTTTTTCCTTAAGGGACTATGCATCCAACTCAAAGGCAAAGATCACTATTTTTTAGTTAAGAGATAGCGCCTTGAACTGTTGGGGCAACCTGGAAAGACAACTGCACCTTACCCTAGACACAGTATCTTGGGAACTTTTCGAGGAGAGGTTCTGAAGGAAATATCTACCAGCGTACTATGAGGAACAACAGGTAGGGGCATTTCATGCCTTAGTACAGGGAAACAAAATTGTAGAAGAATATGAGATCAGGTTTATGGAACTGGTCAAATATGTTTCGTATATGGACAATGACCAACGACAGGCAGAGCGCTTCGTCTATCGTTTGAACCCTAAGATAAGAGCTATGGTGCAGATGTGGAAGCCGTCTTCAGTAGCAGAGGCAGTGGAAAATGCACGTTATGCGTAAGAACACATGAACTTGACTGGGGGTACAAGATCGACATTTTCGCATCATCCTGGATTCGTAGCGAAGGCCCCGAGGAAATTTCCTAAGGGATGGGGCTCAAGGCCACTGCCATATGGTAACCGAGTCACTCTAAGGACAGTAGCCACAGAGATTTCAATGGAAACGAGTGCAACATCTCGTTCATCGCCAATGACGCAGACAGGTCCATGACCATCTCAGGGAACAACGAGTAGGGGCAGGGGTTCCAGGGGAAGGAACTCATTTCAAAGACAGTCATATAACAGTACACAGGTTCAATCTCATGTTACCTGTTGGGGGTGAGGAGGACCCCAATACTAGCGTGATTACCCAGAGTTACAATCAGGGTTCATGCATAGAGAAGGAAAGGCACCGATGGGGAGATCAAGTAGCAACCACCAGATTTACGCAGCAGTTAATAACCACCAGGCCGAACATCAATCCACGGTGGTGGAGTCATCAGGTACGCTAAATCATATTAATGTTAAGATTTTGTTTGATTCTGGTGCGACAGATAGTTTCATTTCACCATCTGCATTAGAAAAGAGTGGTTCGGCAGCCTACGAGCACGATGACTTTAAACAAGTCGAGATGGCTTCAGGGGAAAAACAAGCAGTAGGACCTAGTGTCGATAATTGCATAGTAGACCTGGGAGTGTGTACTACCAGGTTGAAGGTATACGTCACTACTTTCAGGGAACATGACCTAATCATTAGAGTGGATTGGTTAGCATCCCATCGAGCTTTGGTAGATTGTTTCACAAAGAGGATGCTTTGTGTCAATGATGAAGGAAGACTAGTAGAGATCCAGAGTGTATAGAGAAAAGTGTCATTACGCTTTATATCAACTATGAAGGTTAAGCGATGCTTGAGGAAAGAGTGTCGACTTTATGTAGTGGAAGCAGTAAATGAAAGGAAGGGACCCTCATTGGATCAATACCCGGTATTGTCAGAATTTCAGGATGTTTTTCCGAACGAGTTACCAGGGCTACCTCCTGAGAGGGAGCTTGATTTTACTATTGAGCTAAAACCTAGTGCAGAACCAATCTCCAAGACTCTGTATCGGATGACAACACTAAAACTTTGTGAATTGCAAATGCAGTTGAAAGAGTTAATGGACTTAGGGCTAATAAGGCCCAGTGTTTCACCCTGGGGCGCGCTAGTAATTTTTGTAAAGAAGAAGGACGGATCCTTACGACTATGTATAGACTACAGGGACTTGAACCGCGCTACAGTGAAAAATAGGTACCCAATGTCGCGAATAAATGACCTTTTCGATCAGATGAAAGGAGCAGTCGTATTCTCAAAGATTGATTTGTGATAAGGGTATCATCAGTTAAGGATTAAGGAAGGCTGTATCCCAAAAACTGCCTTTCGAACTCGGTTTGGACATTACGAGTTTGTTGTAGTACCTTTCGGATTAACCAATGCGCCAACAATATTCATGAGCCTCATGAACGACGTATTCCATAAGTACTTAGATCGTTTTGTACAAGATTTTCTAGATGACATTCTCATCTATTCCAAGAATGAAAGAGAACATGAGGAACACTTGCGAATAGTGTTGTCTTGCCTTAGAGAGAACAAATTGTATGGGAAGTTGTCGAAGTGTTCCTTCTTCCAGAAAGAGATCCACTATTTAGGTCATATCATTTCTGGCGAAGGAATCTCTGTGGACCCAGAAAAGGTAAAGGCCATTATGGAGTGGCTAGTGCCAAAAAATGCCCGTGAGGTGAGAAGATTCATGGGGCTAGCAGGTTATTACTGGAGATTTGTAGAAGGATTCTCAAAAATAGTGAAACCCATCACCA
Organism: Picea sitchensis; assembly: GCA_010110895.2. NCBI lineage: Eukaryota > Viridiplantae > Streptophyta > Pinopsida > Pinales > Pinaceae > Picea > Picea sitchensis. The sequence continues at coordinate 337,393 of SNQJ01S0001341.1, forward strand.
CCTTGCAACGCAAGGGGGTTAGGTATGATTGGACATAAGAATGTGATAGTGCATTCATTGAGCTTAAGAGGTTACTAACTAGTGAGCCAATTCTATGAGTTTCGGATATGGAAAAGGACTTCACAGTCTGTACGGATGCCTCGAAGCAAGGGTTGGGGGCCGTGCTAATGCAGGATGGAGGAGTGATAGCTTATGCATCAAGGAAGTTGAAGAAGCACGAAGAGTTATACGCGACTCATGATTTAGAGTTGGAAGCTGTAATGCTAGCTCTGAAACTTTGGAGGCACTATCTTGTTGGGCTAAACTTTGAGCTCAAAATGGACCATCAAAGTTTAAAACATATCTTCACTCAAAGAGATCTGAATGCCAGGCAAAGGAGATGGAGTGAGTTTATGAGTGAGTACGATTTTGGTATTTCATACATCAAGGGAAAGGAAAATGTGGTCGTAGATGCCTTGAGTAGGAGACCACGTATCGTCTCCTTGATAACCTTAAAGGTCAATCTGAGGGAACATGTGTTGACACAACTCCAACGAGACAGTTGGTATTTAAAGGTTACTTCAAACCGCCAGAGTGGGAGGAAGTTAGGTCCAAAGTACGAAGGATATAGTCTGGAAATAGACGGACTGTTAAGATATCAAGGAAGGATGTACATCCCTGAGAATGGGGATATTTGAAGCATCATACTAAAGGAAGCCCATAGAGCACTTTATTGTGTGCATCCGGGTATGAAGAAGGTGTACGCAGATATGAGGAAGCTCTTCTTCTGGGTAGGCATGAAGCACGATGTAGTTCATTTCGTCGCCAAATTCCTGGAGTGTCAATAAGTGAAAGCCGACCACCACCACCCGACAGGCCTCCTACAACCACATGGTGTTCCTATGTCCAAATGGGAAGTCATCTCTATGGATTTTGTTGTGGGGTTTCCGCTCACATCTCATAGACACAATTCCATTCTTGTGATAGTGGATAAGTTAAGCAAGAGTGCTCATTTTATTCTGGTTAGAGACACTTACGATGTCACTGATGTGGCATGTGTGTTTGTAAGAGAGGTTATCCGTTTGCACGGGATACCTAAGAATATCATATCAGATAGGGACTCCAGATTCACTTCTAGGTTTTGGACAAGTTTACAGTCAATGTTGGGGACTCAGTTGAACTTAAGCACAACTTATTATCCTGAAACAGATGGGCAAACTGAGAGAGTAAATCAATTCATGGAAGACATGCTTAGGATGTATGTAATGGATAATCAAACCCAGTGGGAGAAGTACCTACCTTTGGTAGAGTTTGCCTACAATAACATTTATCATAGCTCCATCGGAATGCCACCCTACGAAGCTTTGTACGGGAGGCCATGCAGAATGCCATTGAATTGGGATAGACTAGAAGACTGAGTAACAATTGGGCGAGAATTGATTCAAGAAATGGAGGAACAGGTGATTCAGATTAGGCAAAGACTAAAGGAAGCACATGATAGGCAGAAAAGCTATGCAGATTCACACAGGACCGACCGAAGTTATGAAGTGGGAGACCAGGTTTTCATTTGTATCAGGCCTAATAAGAGTACCATACATTTTGGGAAGGGGACAAAGTTGTCACCTCGATTTATAGGACCATTCAGGATCTAAGAGAAAATTGGACCCGTTGCCTATCGTCTCGTACTGCCACCCCACTTGCATAAAACTCATAATGTATTTCATGTATCTGTTTTACGTCATTATGTTTCTAATGAATCACATAAACTAAATTGGAAGGAATTGCAGGTATCGGAGGTGGGAAATATCACGGTAGAACCATTACGCATATTGGACCGTAGAGTCCGACAGCTCAGGAACCATCGAGTAGACCAAGTTAAGGTCCAGTGGGACAAGTATAGTCCATGATCTGCTACTTGGGAAGATGCTGAGACATTACGACGAGACTATCCCTCACTTTTTTTACCACCTCGAGAACATGTTTCTCGAAGGTTGGGTGTACGTAACACCACCTTTTGACTTAGACAACCATGATTATGTAAGGCCTATATACCTTATTTTCTAGTCACAGTGAAACTATTAAGTGATACATCTAAACTTTAAATGTATGAACTTTTACGAATGTTTAAATGTTATTGATGATGATGTATGTAATGCGATCTATTATGTGAATGTAAATTTTACGAATGTTTAAATGTTATTGATGATGATGTATATGATACGACATATTGTGAGAATGTGAATTTAATGAATGTTTAAATTCTATTAGGATGATGTTGGATATGATGCAATCTATTTTGGGTAAATGATAATGTTATGAATAGATGTCGAAATTGAATTATGGGATATTATGGGATCTATCTCTAATTGGAAAACTTTGATGTTAATTTATCGGTACAGGGATACCAAATTGAAACGATGATAGTATGCAATTACATGATGATAATGCATAGAAATGTATGAGTTTGTGTTACAGACTAATCTGCAGGTTATGGGATATGAAATAGCCAAGGAATAATGATGATGAAAGTGGATATCAGGACCACTAACTGAGAAACATTATGGTATGAATATTGTATGTGAAATTTATATTGGTTTGGATGCATTGCTATGATATGTGGACCATTGCATGATTTCAGGTAATGACACTGCCCAAAATCAAATAAACGATGAAAAAACCTCCAGCAACACGGTGCCACTGTGTATCCTCCATTGTAGGGTGTGGACCCTAGTCCTGTTAGGAGGGGTGGAGGCATTTCCCACTGTGTATCCTCTGAAACCTGAAGTCATGGGAGGACGGTGTTAGTTCATGCTCCCAAGACGTGTGATGATGATTGTTAGATGCCTGCTAGAGAAGCTTGGTCGAGATAGCAACACTTCCGCTTACGGGTTCTATTTGGAGTTAGGTCAATATAGTTGACACTCCAAGATAGTCTAACAGAGGAAGGATAGGAATGGAGATGGAAGTAGGCTAGGGAGGAAGGATGAGTAGTAATAGTTGAGAAGGTATGGAGATCTGTCTGGTGGTGTTTAATGTTTTCCCTTCAAAAAAAAAAAAGAGAAATGAGTATATATGAATATTCATAATTTCGTAACTAAACCACTGTTGTCTAAATAAAATGTTTGAAACGGATAATTGTAATTAAGGAATTTATCAAACAATTGATTGGTTGTTGTCTTTTATAAAAGACTAGTCTTGCTAACTGGATTCGATGCATACATAAACTACTAAAGGATGATAGTTTTGATTATTAGTACATGCACGAGACTTGTATGTACTAGATACACATGCATTTCTTGTACATATACACTAGTATGCATGAGTTTTCTTGACTTACTTATTGATAATGTAGGTTAATTGTTATGAATATCTGAAGCATGTTTCTTTTCCTTTGTACCATAAGACACCATAACTTCGGGACGAAGTTTCCTGAAGGGTGGGTGTATGTAACAACCTTAGTTGAATAAATGTTTAAGGATTATTAAGTAAAAAATAATTAGGGGATTAATTGTCTTAACATGGTATTAATTAAACAAGATTGGTATAATGATACTAACTAAATAATTATTAATTAATTAATGGTTGCAATTTGATTAATTAATTAATTAATTAATTAACTACCTGTTATATTCAATAACTTGGGTATTAAATTTAAAAGGGATAATAAGTTATATTGTTTAAAAAAAAAAAAAAAAATTACATACACGGAAAGGGATAAGATATTAATTAAAAGGGGTAAGATATTAATTATGAGGGGATAAGGTAATAAATGGGTGGATAAGGAACTAAATGCAAGAGGCGGTGAAGGAAGGATATGGAGGGGAAGGAGGTTTACAAAGGGGAGGATTCTACGGGATATTGAGGATTGTTTGATGGGGCTCTCCTAGATTTGTAGAGGGGGGAGTGAGTTTTGGAGTCGGATTGGATCAGTACAGGCACCGGTTTGCTCGAGGTTTTGGGCACAGGGTCCATGATATTCATATGATATACTGGAGCTAGGTAGTTGTCCTAGTTGGCAGGGAAGATAGTAGGTTTGGGCATTCTTGGTCAGTGCATCAGGCAACACGAAGGAAACAACAAGGCAGCAAGGCAAATTAGCATCAGACCCAAGTAATTTAAATTGTGTATTTCATTTATTTTGCTATAAAATTTTATTATTTTCTGATAAATTTATATGCGAATGTGCTCAATTAAAGGAATATTTGAATTTTACTGTTTTTCTAATTAAAAGAAATTAGTGAATTTTCTTAAATCAATACTGTTACAATTTATGTACTTATTTGACGTTAAATCTATTCGGCCCCTACATATTGGAGTAAAAATATAACAACAAAATTATGAGTGATTTAAAACACGTGATCTTATGATAATCAATAACTCAGAATGAAAGGAAACTTAGTTCACAGTATTAATACTGCCAATCATTTAACATTTGAAATAAATTCAATAATAATCAAATGATAGATTGATCACACATATGAAATAGAATAATAAATTATGGACAACATCTAAATATTTAACAATATGAAACACTATATGATGACGAGGCTAAAGATGCATCAAACATAATAATATCTCATAAGACCGAGGCAATAGAAAAACATAATGGAATAATCATCAGAAAGGTCTAAAGATGATGGTGAATATCTTTCCCATATCATTTCTCAAAATCACATATCCATACTGTATTCCATCCAAAGTTGTCTTCACTACTAACAATGATCACTATTTAAACTAGTTTTGGATTAACAAACTCTTATCGTGCAAGATAGAGTGTAATCCCAAAAAAATAGATTTCTTTAGAAAAATAGTACAACAAGAAAAAATTCATGTAGGAGTTTGTTTATCAAAATTTCTTACATAATGACAATTTTTTATCAAAATAAAAAACAACTACTCAACTATACAATTCATGATCCAAGATGGTTTCTCCTTGTAAATAAGATCATCATTATTATTTTCCTATAAATGACAAAACAAAATTGATTTTTAGAAAATAATAAAAACTAACATTTAGAAAAGATAAGTTACATGATTTTGTAGCTAGTCTAAAATAGTAAAAAAATAAAAATAAAAAAATATAATCTATTTATTTTTAAAACAGAATCAAATAAAAAACAAAACAACTTATTTCTATTTCAACAATTTGAAAAAGAGGCATCTCACAAATCTAACTCTATGATAGTGGGATTTGTTGATTTTTTTAATGATCATATTATTAGAGTGCTTAATCCTTTTGCTTGTAAAACTTTAGTTTGAATTACTCTATTTCTTAGGACTGTGATTTTTCTTAACAATTGATTTGTTAATGAAACCCCGAGTCAGATCAATAATAGGAGAAAGAGAAATTCTCTCCCTTAATACATCCACTAACTCTTCTAATGATTTCTTGGGTACAAAATTATATCGGAGTTTTTTACCCATAGGGCTTTGCACAACAACATAATTTGGTTCATTAGGCTCACAGTCATTATGTGAATTGAAACCTTGAGTTTTGGTTATATGGTTATCTATATTGGGGTTTACATTTGAATGCAAAGGTGAGTTCACTGTGCTCTAGGGTAGGGAAAATTAGTTTCGACATAGGAAGTTTTCTCAGGTGTCCCCAATTTGAGACAGTAGGAAAATTCGTATAAGCCCATGGTGAAAGAGGCATGTAAAAGGGTTCAAGCTCTATTTTTTATTACGTTTTGACATCTTATGCAAGATCATCAATAAATAGAATGGTGTATTTAACTTGGAACGCATAAAAACCATCAACATGCTTGAATCTCTGAGAAAAATAAAAAAAGCGCTTACCTCAACCGCAACAAAAATTATGAGATTTTTCCCTCCAAAGAACGATATGTATCTCTGTAACTGTGTAATTTATGAAAAAGTGGCCTAATTGGACAGTAAATGAGCCCGTTTCGGAAATGGGTTTTTGACGATTTGGCTAAATTTGTAATCGTTTGCTCAGAAACCCTCTCGTAAAAACATGTATTTGTTACAAACTTATGGATTTGAAATCTACTATGTAATCACGAATGTGTAAAAAATCAGGGTTTTCCAGATATTACCTACTACATAAGCCATGGGTGTTATCACAAAGACATAGTAAAGGAAACTAGACGTGGGTTTTGCTTTCCAATACACAAGGAGTGGGAAGCGTTTTGTGAAATCGGGAGAGGCTCGATGCCTTGGGAGCTTATCATACCTGGAAATTCGAGTTTTGGGTGACAAAAAACTAGAGGATGCATAGGATCATGAACCTTTATGCACAATGAAGATTAAACCCCAACCATTATCAGCTACCTATTCGAAAAATCAATGAAATCGTTAAATGTACAAGACAATAGGATGATGTGTATTTGTGAGTACATCAGTCTTGTACCATTTTGATATGAAATCGATCTATCTGATAGAGAAAAGAGCATGTTTCAAATGTTAATCCAAGGTTTTGTGGGATTAGGAAAAAAAATAAAATAATACAATCAACCATAGAACTGATCGAGTCATATTCCCCATAATACAAAAAAATGTGGCAATGGATTAATCAATGAGCTTATAAAACATACAAATTAGCAACATATAGGTCCTCTGAAGGTGTAATCTCTTTGGTAAAAGAAAAGAAGAAATCACAAACTACAGAATGATTACCCAAGCCAAGTTTTGTTTCAATTTCATGCTAGCAGTCATGAAATTTAAAAAAAGCAAAAATAAAAACAAAAAAGTCATATAATAACCTAGGCCAATAAGTCTCCTTGAGGCCAAAAGACATAATTTTTTATAAATTTAAGGAGGTGGGAGCTACAGAAATATTTTATCTCTTTTTGACGACTTTTAATTATGATACAATTCAACAGAATTGGCGGTTGTCGACAATGGCGACACGTTGGGTGAAGCAATTATATCCGCATCACCAGAAAATTTATATCAGGGGCATAGATGAAATAATTTTTTAGGAACAATTAACGACAACTCAAATGTTTCGATAATAACTCAGAAAATAACACAGTCATAGCATTGGATGTGCAGTCATAATATGTGTGCATTCCTACTAGTGGCACCTTGGATCAGGGTTGAATCGACTATTCAAAATTACTTATTTCTTTACTTTCCATTTAAAATTTTCATAATGATACTGCGTTTTTTGATAGAAACATTCAACGAAAAAGAAGAAAGAAAAGAATTAAAGTGAACGTACGTGAAAACATTCATATGATAGTTCTCTTGGTGTACCCACTTGTGTTCATAACTGCATTATTACAAAGAGAAACAGTGAGAAATAAAACTAAAGGAAACCTACTCCAAAACCTACTCTAACTACTAAATAGATCAAGAGTATTTCCAGTGCAGCCACAAGAGCATCTTCAATCCTTCAAGGTGTAGAAAGTTGAAAATCAGAATAAAATAATATAGTATTTGCATATACAAAAGAAATATGTCATGCTTGCCTCCTATATATTCATTTAAAAAACAAAGCAATCACAACCTTACCATTCTTTTGACACTTCATTATATATGAATCCTTCAACCATTCTACAATCTTGTCGTGATATGGGTCATAATGGCATGGAAGAGTGTAAGTAAGTTTGGAGGACTTTTCAATATTATGGGGACCTGACATAACCATCAACAAAGGCCAAAGTTCCCCATCCTCCCAACAATTCTCCAAGTGTTCATTAATTTCTTCAAATGGAGGATCTAAAAGAAATATGCCATGCTTACTTCCTAGATATTTAGGTAGAAACAAAGTAATCTCAACTTTATCTTTATTATGAAGATTTTTTAGATACGAATCTTCAAACCATTCTAAGATCCTGTCAAAAAAATTAGGATGCAAACTATGACTTTGATGAAATGGATATATCAATGGGGAACACATCATAAGAGGATTCATGACATCAATTAGATCATTGGTTTGAATGCTTCCTTTGATGATATTGATTGTTTCCAAATGTGAAGCATAAATATTAAAATTCGAACTAATCAAAGAATGAATATGCAATTTAGAATATTTGATCTCCATAGGAATGAGTGCATTGTCTTTCTCAAAAATAAATAATGTAAAATCATCTTGCAACATGTATTTTTTCCATGTGAGTGATGAAAGTGAAAGAGCATCAAATCCGACTTAAATGTTTTTATGTATGGAATTAATTTCACCAAATCTTGGCACATCGAAAAGATTTGATTGTGATGGGAAATATTAAGATACCGTGAATAAAGTAGAATGTCCACCAAAATCTAAGAAAAGATTAGGATATAAAGAGTAAAAGGAATTAGAAATGATCACATGAAAATAATCTCTTGAGCTATGATATTTAGCAATGGTATTCTCGCGACATTCTTCTTCACTTTCCTTAAAACTTTCACTTTGTTTTGGTGATAAATTTTTCAACATAATATGATCATCTAAATTTGCCTCCTGTATGATAGATAATTAAAAATTTTCAAAACAAACATCTAATCTTTCCTGTGGATAAGGTATGATTTGCGGATGAGGGTTTAAGGTCTTTTCTTCAATAACAAAATTTAAATACTGATTAGAGAAAGAGTTAGAAGAATAAGGACATTCACCTTGACCCAACATCAAATCTTCTTCCACGATGTTCGAGGACTGAGTATACAATGATTCATAGGGAAAACCAATTTGATTGTTAGTAAGAACCTTTTCAGTAGATTCTACCTCCCTTTCTTATTCAAATTTTTCAGACGAATTCCTCTCATCCTGTGAATAAAATTCTTCTCGCAATTCAGTGATAGGTTTCATAACCGATTCATCATTCACAATTCAATATGACAGGACGAAAGGGATGCAAGCATCATAGAGGAGATTTAGTACAAATGGCATTCCATCAAGATTAAATTTACAGAGTACATGATGGATTCTTCTTGAAAATCCTTCTGGAGATGAATTGTTATTGATTAGTAAAGTCTGAAATTCTTCACATAATTGATTGTAATCATAGTTTTCAAAACCATGTAAAAATTCCTCTACAAATTGAAACCAATAAAAAATGTGATATGCTGGAAAAGACTCAAAGCAATGTTTAATCCAAGCCCTAAAACATTGCTTTAAAAGTAAAAACTTCTTTGAATTTATTCCAATTTTACTCCAATTACACCAAAACATGTTAATATAGTATTTAACAGATACATCAACCCCACCATCAAAGGTCAGTTTGGAAAAGCGAGAGACTATCACGTTGGGAATATCAGACAATGAGAAGTGGAAAGAATGTTCCAACACAGTGATTTGGGGAGCCATGGGGAATTAAATACATTCCAGGTAAAGGCTCCTATAAGGCCATCTTGTCAGTCAACCCTCCTTCTAGTGCCATTTTTTGATGGGCGTAAGTGACACACCATCAACTGGAAGGTCAGATATGGACTAGGGTTGTCTGATTAACCCAAGTCGTTTTCTATGAACTGACTTAACAAGTTTAATGGCTCTGTCAGCCAACGAAGGTCATAAAAATAATAAAAGAAATAAACTAATCTAAAGCTATGATTCTAAACATCTATGTACTAATTACAAGTGTTCAAATAGAAACATGGATATATCCAAATGTTTATAAACAATATGTATACAACTTGCAGGGTTTACTTGAAATCTTGCAAAATAAATGTTCGCAATAGTGTTTCTAAATAAGATAAACAAAGAACAAAAATATTTTTGTTTTATTTTTTAATGTTTAAAGATTCTAAACTAATAAATACTAAGCAAATAAAATTGAAACAGTGATACATAAACAATCTAAGCTAATTCATGTAATCATCATTTCATTTAACTAAAAAAGCACACAAACAAACCTATGACTGATCAACAAAACTAAGCTTATCTTTCTATGTTGTTTAAGCTCTTATTTGTCCTGCATGTAAGGGAAACCTATGACGGAACAATACTAGTACTTCTAGAATAAATTCAAAGAAGTTTTTGATGTATTGGAGTAAAAATATAACAACATAATTATGAATGATTTAAAACCTGTGATCTTATGACAATCAATAACTCAGAACTAAAGGAAACTCAATTCAGAGTATTAATATTGCCAATAATTTAACATCTGAAATAAATTCAATAATAATCAAATGATATATTTATCACACATATGAAATGGAATAACAAATTATGGACAACATCTAAATATTTAACAATATGAAACACTATATGATGACGAGGCGAAAGTTGCATCAAACATAATAATATCTCATAAGACCGAGGCAATAGAAGAATATAATGTAATAAGCATCACACAGGTCTAAAGCCAATGGTGAATATATTTCCCATATCAGTTCTCAAAATCACATATCCATATTGTATTCCAACCAAAGTTGTCTTCACTACTAATAGTGATCACTATTTAAACTAGTTTTGGATTAACAAACTCTTATCATGCAAGATAGAGTGTAATCCCCCAAAAATAGATTTCTTTACAAAAATAGTACAATATGAAACCATTCCTGTAGGAGTTTGTTTATCAAAATTTATTACATAATGACAAAGTTTTATCAAAATCAAATGCAACTACTGAACTATACAATGCATGATCCAAGATGGTTTCTCCTTTTAAATAGCACCATAATTATTATTTTCTTGTAAATGACAAAACAAAATTGATTTTTAGAAAATAATACAAACTAACATTTAGAAAAGATAAGCTACAGGATTCTGTAGCTAGCTACAAGATTCTGTATCTAGTCTAAAATAGTAAAAAAAAAATTCTAATCTATTTTATTTTTAAAACATAATCAAAATAAAAACAAAACAACTATTTACTATTTCAAAAATTGGAAAAGAGACATTTGATAAATCTGAATCTATGATAGTGGGACTTGTTGAGTTTTTTAATGATCATATTATTATATTGTTTAATCCTTTTTCTTGCAAAATTTTAGTTTGAAATACTCTATTTCTTAGGACTGCAATTTTTCTTAACAATTGATTTGTTAATGAAACCCTAAGTCGGCTCAATAATAGGAGTAGGAGAAATCCTCTCCCTTAATACATCCACTACATGTTCTAACGATTTCTTGGGTACAAAATTATATCTGAGTTTTTTACCCATAGGGTTTTGCACATCAATAGAATTTGGTTCATTAATCTCATAGTCTTTATGTGAATCAAAACCTTCACTTTCGGTTACAGGGTTATCCAGATTGGGGTTTACATTTGAATGTAAAGGTGAGTTTACTGTGCTCTCGGGTAGGGAAAATTGGTTTTGACACAGGAAGATTTCCCAGGTGTCCCCAATTTGAGACAACAATAAAATTCGTATAAGCCCATGGTGAAAGAGGCTTGACAGAGGGTTCAAGCTCTATTTTTTATAAATTTTTGACATCTTATGTAGGCTCATCAATAAATATAATGGTGTATTTAACTTGGAACCTAGAAAAACCATCAACAAGCTTGAATCTCTGAGACAAATATGAAACAATGCTTACCTCAACCGCAACAAAAATTATGAGTTTTTTTCCCTCCATAGAACGAGACATATCTTTGCAACTGTGTAATTTCTGAAGAAAATTCCCAAATGGAAAGTAAATGAGCCTGTTTCGGAAATGGGTTTTTAACGGTTTGGCTAAATACGTAACCATTTGCTCAGAAAACCTCCGATAAAAACATGTCTCTGTTACACACTTATGGATTTGAAATCTTCTATGTAATCACGAATGTGTATAAACTCACGGTTGTTTGGATCTGCACTACTACAGGAGTCATGGGTGTTATCACAAAGACACACTAAAGGAAACGAGAGGTGGGTTTCTCTTTCCAATACATAAGCAGTAGGAAGAGGTCTGTGAAATTGGGAGATGCACGATGCCTTGGTAGGTAATCATACTTCAAAATTCAATTTTTGGGTGACAGAAAACCAGAGGACGTCTAGGCTCATGAACCATTATGCACAATGAAGATTAAACCCCAACCATTATCAACTGCCTATTTGAATAATGAATGAAAGCCTTAAATGTAGAGAACAATAAGATGATGTGTATTTGTGAGTACATCAGTCCTGTACCAATTTGATATGAAGGTGATATGACTAATAGAGAAAAGAGAAAATTTCAAATGTTAATCCAAAGTTTTGTGCGATTAGGCAAAAAAAATTAATACAATACAATCAACCATAGAAATGATCGAGTCATATTCCCCATAATATATAAAAATGTGGCAATGGATTAATCAATGAGCTTATAAAACTTAAAAGTTAGCAACATATAGGTCCCTGGAAGGTGTAATCTCTTTGGTAAATGAAAAGAACAAATCACAAAATGCAAAATGATTACCCAAGCCAAGTTTTGTTTCAATTTCATCCTTCCAGTCATGAAATTTAAACAAAGAAAAAATGAAAATGAAAAATGCATATAATAAACTAGCCCAATAAGTCTCCTTGATGCCAAAAGAAAAAAATGTTTATAAATGTAAGGAGGTGGTAGCTACAGAAATATTTTCTCTCTTTGTGACGACTTTTAATTATGATAAAATTCGACAGAATTGGTCGCTGCCAACAAATAGGTAGTAGAAAAATGCTTCTCCATGGGATGCAGGTGCAGGTGGCTCCTCTTTCCCCTTTCCCTTGACTCTCCAATCTCTCTTCTTTGTTGTCTAGTTCATGGGATGGAGTTCAGGGTGAAGCCTCCAACATTTGGCCTCCCAATGTTCGGTTAATATCTAGTACTAAAAATAGTTCCTTCCTATGATACTTGGCCTTCTAGAGTGCTAACAATCGCTAGCGTTATGACCCATTTTATTACAATATAAAGAAACTAAGACATAAATTTTTAGTTTGTGACGATGCTTGCCAACATGCCTGCCTAGTCCTTCAATAGTTGAAGAAAGTATAGATGGTAGAATCATCACATTGCTTCCCTCTTCTATCTTATAGAACCAAATTTAAGTGGGTCTATGCACCTTCCTTTTCCATTTTCCTTTTTGTATATGGGAATCACTTCTTTTTTGGTGCTTCTTACCTTGATGAGAGTGGTTTGAGATGAAATTTGCATGGATCCTTGTCAACCAAAACCTATGACATCATGATTTGGCCTCTATTTAGCTACAATGGAGATCAAAATTCATTGGCCTTCCTTTCCTAACGCTTGTCCATCATATCCCATTTTCCTCATGAGCTTGGAATTGATGCCTCTATTATGATTTTCAATGTCACCAAATGCATATTGAGAAAGGGTCTTCAAATGTGGGTTTACCATGCTTGATGTGGTCATGGTGCTCGCTTCAACAATGGAAATGTAAGGGACTTTCTTGGTCTACTGGAAAAATTCTTGTAGCTCCATCAAGGCCTCTTCCTTCATTGTGAAGTCTTGGTATATCTAAGCAATCACTCCAGTGAACCTCTCATCTTGTGAATTATCTAGATTAGTGAATTTATCCCCTAGTTGCAAGAATTGAAATCTACTCTTGTTTAATTTCTTCCTCATGGAAATGAATTAGTCCTCACACTTAGGAAGCTCTTTTTCCATGTCATCTGCTCTCTAACTCCAATATTGACTTTCCTCTTGGATCTTCCTTTTGAAGTTTCTCAACTCTTTCGACTTCTCCCTCTTCAATGCTTTTCCCATGGAATTTTCTTCAAGGTATCTAATGAACCTACTTTGATACCATTTAATTTGTAAATAGTATGTCTATGGCTCATCCATCTCACCAACATGGATGTTTCTTCAATTCTTGTTTGAGTAATTTGAATTCACTGCCTCTTCAACAACTTTTGTAGCAAATAGGTTTTGTAACAACAAATTGAGTACCATTTTTAACAACCTTCGTAGCCTTTTAACAAATTTCTTAGAAAATAACTTGCATAACCCTTTTAAGATCTTTTGTATCAAACAAATTCTATAGAAAAAAAAATACATATGCCACATNAGGTTTTGTAACAACAAATTGAGTACCATTTTTAACAACCTTCGTAGCCTTTTAACAAATTTCTTAGAAAATAACTTGCATAACCCTTTTAAGATCTTTTGTATCAAACAAATTCTATAGAAAAAAAAATACATATGCCACATGGCACTCGAACTCTAAGTTAGGAAAAACAAATCTCTTCTACATAAGCGCTAATACAACTCAACATTCTTGACCCATAGTTCATTAATGATACCAAGGAAACAATAGAATCAATGATAGAGGGGATAACCATTTGGGTATGTGGGAAAATCCATTTATGGAATGTGTTTTAAAATAAGAGTTGATGTCAGTGTAAAATTGGATTTAGAGATTAAATGCTATAAATAATTGACCCAGAAGTGAGTGGGGGTGTCTAGGAAATGAATAAAATATCTTGGGGGGATGTAAATTCATGCACACCGTAGATAAAAATACCAAATTGTAGATGACCATAGATTAGAGACACTTCGTTCAACACAGAGAGGCTCATTAACTCCTTGATCCACTCAACTTCAAGCAGGTTTCCCTGTCTTTGATCTCTCATTTTTTCTATTGTCCTCCACATTTGTCCTTCCATCTCCATGTTGATGTCTTTATTTCCTACAACCTCCATTTTTAATGGGATCCCTTTGGAAGGCCAACTATAGAATGGTTTGTTTCTTTACAAAATGAAAAAATAGTACTTATATTAGTAAATATAAAAAAAACATCACATATAGAAACATTATCTAATTCAAATTCAAAGAAATATCTTCCCCAACCACAGACCCAACAAAAAACATCATGATTCAAACATACCTCACATCCCCTTTCGTAGTACCATAGCAACAAAAAAGAAAAAGCCCAAATTAGAAAATAGACATAACTTCAAAAGGCTCTTAGCCATATCCTCCCTCCTTAGAAAACAATTTTTTTCCTTCCTCAATATCTAGAGCTTGTTTAGAGAGGATATGTGCTTCCAAATTAAGCACCATGTAGATATGCTAAATCTTCAACACCTGGAACTTGGAGCTAAAATGACAATTTTTTTGATCCAAGGCTTTAAAGAGGCCACGTGCATATAGTGAAAACAAATCCACTATAACTTTTGAATCCCCTACCCATTGCAAATTAGTTACCTTCTTGAAATGAGCAAAACATAAAGTACTCTATAAGTCCAACAACTCCCCTCAAGAATTGGTTTTGAATTCCCAACCAATTGCAAATTAGTTACCTTCTTGAAATGAACAAAAAACAAAGTACTCCATAAGGCCAACAACGCCCCTCAAGAATTGGTACTTTACCACAATTCATCTTAATATTGTACACACCAATATGTGGACATTTTAAAAGTGCACCTGCTCCACATTTTGAACCCCCATTCGAAGAAGCTCCATCAAAGAATCAAAAGCTTTCCAAAATAGGAGGACTAGGTACCCTTTGAACAAAAACAGATTTATCTTTCTCTACCCCACTCAAGTCTTTTAAAACCAAATTACACACCCTAGAAAGAGATAACTTACAACCTTAAAAAAAAAAAAAATGTCTATGTATTTAATTCTATTTCCACTTTTGATAAAAACACTAAATTAATAAAAAAACATATGTTTCTGAACTTTTCAAAAAATAAAGAAACTAAATGCTTATTACAAAATTTCAAAAAGTTTTAACAAAGACCCAATTAGGATCACTTAAATTATTTTCAATCTAAATATGTATTATTGAGTATAATAAAAGGAACTTGTGTAATTTTTTATATTTAATCTAAGAATTAGGATCACTTAAATTATTTTCAATCTGAAGATATATTATTGAGTATAATAAAAAGAACTTGTGTAATTTTTATATTTAATGTAAGAAAGATATATGAATTTAAAAAAAATTAATAAAAAGAAACCATCTCATTGATATATAATAATAATAATAATAATAATCTATTTTTAAGGTCAAGGGATCCCCCTCCGCCCAGGGATTTGACTGGTAAAGTCTACGAAGGTATACATACCCT
Organism: Picea sitchensis; assembly: GCA_010110895.2. Lineage (NCBI taxonomy): Eukaryota > Viridiplantae > Streptophyta > Pinopsida > Pinales > Pinaceae > Picea > Picea sitchensis. The sequence continues at coordinate 353,244 of SNQJ01S0001341.1, forward strand.
ACCCCTTTGGATTTGAACCTGTGACCTCTTAAGAGGAAACACATGTTCTTAACCATTAGGCTCACTGAGGCTGTATAAAAATTATATCCATTAAAATTAAAGTAAACGATCAAATTATCCATCTATTTAGAAATAAAAATTCTCTATAGTTCAAAATAAATATCACATAAATTATACAAACCAATCTCTCTACAAACATCCTGATATTTAAGCGTTAGATTGGGACTTCCATTTCAGTGTTAGCTTGGGATTTCCTTGTGACTGTAGGGACATAATACATAAAATGGAGTTATGACTAATAAATTCCCAGCAACTGGGGACCAGATACAGCGCAATAGTGCGATCGCACGACGTGAGAGTCAAAATAACTCGGAAGGATACTGAAGAATTCCATCATTGTTTAAATTGTCAGACCTTTTAGCCGCGTTGATGCACAGTAGGCCCGTGTTGCCTTCACAGTGAAGAGTCATGTGAGGCTTCACATGGCCAGATTGAGGGCAAATTACACAGCAAAATCGAGGTAAATCTAAAATCGTTGTTGCCAACCCATGGTACGTTCACTGTAATCCTAAAGTTGTGTATTAATTATGCAGTACACGTTGCATTTTCAACGTCTATTGAACCAACCTCTTGGATGAGCATTACTGTAATGACAAATACATTTTAAAACCTGTCCTCATTTTTGAAGTAGAATTTCGAACGGCACAGCAGCAAGTAGGACGTAGTGTTTTCAATGGCATGGTATTCTGTATTCCAATAAAATATTCTGTTTTAATTATTTTTACGTATAGAATATATTTGGTACTTGAAAATAGGTTAGAAGAAGTCATTTTAAAAGTGGAAAATAGTCTTTTTATTCAATATAATATGTTAGGATAATCATCCTACTTAAATTCTAAATTGTACATATGGAAATAAATCATGTGAACTTATGACCTCTTAAGAGGAAACACATGTTTTTAACTATTAGGCCTACTGAGGGTGTATTAATAGGCATTGATGTTAACTTTGAGTTACTAATTTTTAACACTTTTAATATTATTAAAAATTTATTTCATTATTAATAATATTGATAGGTATTAAATTATTTTGTTGTTAATGATTTTTATCATTCTTAAATTATTAAAAATTCAATCTATCCATAATGTTAATTGACTCTATCCACGAGATCATTCTCCACGATTCCATGTAGTTTCAAAGCTCTCCCCTTTGGCTCCAATGCGAGGAGGTTTCTCAGTTGGATGGCCCTAATACATATGGGATGGCACCTTTGTCTACTTAGATTCTCTTCCAAGTCACAAATGATCAAGGAGCGTGGGCATAAGAACATGAGTTGGTAGTTGATTTAGGGACCTCGATAATCAGGAGTGAGGAGCACGGAGGCTGCTGCTTCCCAAATTCACGAAGTTGCGGAAAACGAGAGAGGATTTGGAGCATTGATTCTCGAGGTGATCTAGACCGTCGATCTGGCCCCATGGATCTGATGCGAGAAAATTTTGGAAACTCAGGTTTTGGGAGTTTAGAGAATGGAGGAAGCTGTGTGTCTGAGTCGCAAAGTTGCAAAACACGAAATCGCGAAATGAGAGAGCGGATCTAGACCATTGGTGCTAGAGGAGATCTTAACTGTCGATCTGGTCCGATAGATCTGACGCGAGAAAATTTCAGGAAATTGGGTTTCTGGAGTTTGAAGCATGGAGGACATTGTCTGCCCAAGTCACAAAGTCGCGAAACGTGAAATCGTGATATGTGAGTGTGGCTCTGGATCGTTGGTTCTAGAGGATATCTCAACCATTGATCTCGTCCCATTGATCTGACACAAGAAATTTTTGAGAAGTCGGGTTTCAAGAGTTCAAAGCATGGAGGGAGCTGCCTCCCCAAGTCGCGAAGTAGCGATACACGAAATCGCGAAAGAAGATCTAGATCGTTGGTGCTCGAGGAGATCTGAACCATCGATAGGTTTTGTAACAACAAATTGAGTACCATTTTTAACAACCTTCGTAGCCTTTTAACAAATTTCTTAAAAAATAACTTGCATAACCGTTTTAAGATCTTTTGTATCAAACAAATTCTATAGCAAAAAAAATACATATGCCACATTGCACTTGAACTCTAAGTTAGGAAAAACAAATCTCTTCTACATAAGCGCTAATACAACTCAATATTCTTCACCCATAGGTCATTAACGATATCAGGGAAACAATAGAATCAATGATAGCGGGGACAATGATAGAGGGGATAATCATTTGGCTATTTGGAAAAATCCATTTATGGAATGTGTTTTAAAATAAGATTTGATGTGAGTGTAAAATTTTATTTAGAGATTAAATGCTAGAAATAATTGACCCATAAGTGAGTGGGGGTGTCTAGGAAATGAATAAAATATCTTGGGGGATGCAAATTCATGCACACCATAGATAAAAATGCCAAATTGTAGATGACAATAGATTAGAGACACTTCGTTCAACACAGAGAGGCTCATTAACTCTTTGATTCACTCAACTTCAAGCAGGTTTCCCTCTCTTTGATCTCTCATTTTTTCTATTGTCCTCCACATTTGTCCTTCCATCTCCATGTTGATGTCCTTATTTTCTACAACCTCCATTTTTAATGAGATCCTTTTGGAAGGACAACTATCAAAGTGGTTTGTTTCTTTACAAAATGAAGAAAAAGTACTTATATTAGTAAATATAAAAAAACCATCACATATCACTCATGAGAACATTTCTCTAATTCAAATTCAAAGAAATATCCTCCCCAACAACAGACTCAACAAAAAAAATCACGAGTCAAACATACCTCACATCCCCTTTCATAGTACCATAGCAACAAAAAAAGAAAAAACCCAAATTAGAAAATAGACATAACTTCAAAAGGCTCTTATCCATAACCTCCCTCCTTAGAAAACAATATTTTTCCTTCCTCAATATCCAGAGCTTGTTTAGAGATGCTAAATCTTCAACACCTGGAACTTGGAGCTAAAATGACAATTTTTTTGATCCAAGGCTTTAAAGAGGCCAAGTGCATATAGTGAAAACCAATCTGCTATAACTTTTGAATCCCCCACCCATTGCAAATTAGTTACCTTCTTGAAATGAACAAAACATAAAGTACTCCATAAGTCCAACAACTCCCCTTAAGAATTGGTTTTGAATTCCCTACCAATTGCAAATTAGTTACCTTCTTGAAATGAACAAAAAACAAAGTACTCCATAAGGCCAACAACGCCCATCAAAAATTGGTACCATGACCACAATTCATCTTAATATTCTACACACCAATATGTGGACATTTTAAAACTGCACCTGCTCCACATTTTGAACCCCCATTCTAAGAAGCTTCATCAAAAAAATCACAAGCCTTCCAAAATAGGAGGACTAGGCACCCTTTGAACTAAAACAGATTTATCTTTCTCTACTTCACTCAAGTCTTTTAAAACCAAATTACACACCTTAGAAAGAGATAACTTACAACCTTAAAAAAATAAATTACGATGTCTTAGTATTTATTTCTACTTCCACTTTTTACCAAAAACACTAAATTAATAAAAAAAACATATGTTTCTGAAATTTTCAAAAGATAAAACAACTAAATGCTTATTACAAAATTTCAAAAAGTTTTAACAAAGATACAATTAGGATCACTTAAATTATTTTCAATCTAAATATGTATTATTGAGTATAATAAAAGGAACTTGTGTAATTTTTTATATTTAATGTAAGAATTAGGATCACTTAAATTATTTTCAATCTCAAGATATATTATTGAGTATGATAATATGATAAAAAGAAATTGTGTAATTTTTATATTTAATGTAAGAATGATATATGAAATTAAAAAATATTAATAAAAAGAAACCATTTCATTGATATATATACATTAAAGTAAACGATCAAATTATCCATCTATTTAGAAATAGAAATTCTCTGTACTTCAAAATAAGTGTCAGATAAATTATACAAACCAATCTCTCAACAAACAACCTGATATTTAAAAGTTAGATTGGGACTTCCATTTAAGTGTTAGCTTGGGATTTCCTTGTGAATGTAGGGACATAATACATAAAATGGAGTTATGACTAATAAATTCCCAGCAACTGGGGACCAGATACAGCGCAATAGTGCGATCCAACGACGTGAGAGTCAAAATAACTCGGAAGGATACTGAAGAATTCCATCATTGTTTAAATTGTCAGACCTTTTAGCCGCGTTGATGCACAGTAGGCCCGTGTTGCCTTCACAGTGAAGAGTCATGTGAGGCTTCCCATGGCCAGATTGAGGGCAAATTACACAGCAAAATCAAGGTAAATCTAAAATCGTTGTTGCCAACCCATGGTACGTTCACTGTAATCCTAAAGTTGTGTATTAATTATGCAATACACGTTGCATTTTCAACGTCTATTTAACCAACCTCTTGGATGAGCATTACTGTAATGACAAATACATTTTAAAAGCTGTCCTCAAGTTGGAAGTAGAATTTCGAACGACAGAGCAGCAAGTAGGAAGTAATGTTTTCAATGGCATGGTATTCTGTATTCCAATAAAAGTAATATTTTTAATTCTGTTTTAATTATCTTTACGTATATAATATATTTGGTACTTGAATATAGGTTAGAAGAAGTCATAGTAAAAGTGGAAAATAGTCTTTTTATTCAATATAATATGTTAGGATAATCATCCTACTTAAACTCTAAATTGTATATATGGGAATAAGTCATGTGAACGTGTGACTTCTTAAGAGGAAACACATGTTCTTAACCATTAGGCCCACTCAAAATGCATTAATAAGTAGTGATGTTAACTTTGAATTACTAATTTTTAACATTTTTAACATTATTCAAAATTTATTTCATTATTAATAATATTAGTAGATATTAAATTATTTTGGAGTTAATGATTTTTATCATTATTAGATTGTTAAAAATTCAATCTATCCATAATGTTAATTGACTCTATCCAGGAGATCATTCTCCACGATTCCACTTAGTCTCAAAGCTCTCCCTCTGGCTCCAATGCGAGACGGTTGGTCAGCTGGATGGCCCTAATACAGACGGGGTGCCACCTTTGTCTACTTAGATTCTCTTCCAAGTCAGAAATGATCAGAAGCTCAGGAACGAGGGCATAAGAACATGAGTTGGCAGTTGATTTAGGGACCTCAATAATCAGGAGTGACGAGCATGGAGGTTGCTGCTTCCCAAATTCACGAAGTCGCGGAAAGTGAGAGAGGATCTGGATTGTTGATGCTCGAGGTGATCTAGACCGTCGATTTGGCCCCACTGATCTGATTTGAGAAAATTTCGGAAACTCGGGTTTTGGGAGTTCAGAGAATGGAGGAAGTTGTTTGCCTAAGTCGCGAAGTTCCAAAACGTGAAATCGCGAAATGAGAAAATGGATCTCGACCATTGGTGCTAGAGGAGATCTTAACCATTGATCTGGTCTCATAGATTTTATGCGAGAAAATTTCGGGAAATCGGGTTTTGGGAGTTTGAAGCATGGAGGACGTTGTCTCCCCAAGTCACAAAGTCGCGAAACATGAAATCACAATATGTGAGTGCAGATCTAGATCGTTGGTTCTAGAGGAGATCTCAACCATTGATCTGGTCCCATTGATCTAACACAAGAAAATTTTGGGAACTCGGGTTTCGAGAGTTCACAGCATGGACTCCCCAAGTCACGAAGTCGCCATACGTGAAATCCTAAAAGCAAATCTAGATTGTTGGTTCTCGAGGAGATCTGAACCGTCGATAGGTTTTGTAACAACAAATTGAGTACCATTTTTAACAACATTCCTAGCCTTTTAACAAATCTCTTAGAAAATAACTTGCATAACTGTTTTAAGATCTTTTGTATCAAACAAATTCTATAGAAAAAAAATACATATGCCACATTGCACTTGAACTCCAAGTTAGGAAAAACAAATCTCCTCTACATAAGCGCTAATACAACTCAATATTCTTCACCCATAGGTCATTAATGATATCAGGGAAACAATAGAATCAATGATAGAGGGGATAACCATTTGGCTATGTGGAAAAATCCATTTATGGAATGTGTTTTAAAATAAGAGCCATTTATGGAATGTGTTTTAAAATAAGAGTTGATGTGAGTGTAAAATTGGATTTAGAGATTAAATGCTAGAAATAATTGACCCATAAGTGAGTGGGGGTGTATGGGAAATGAATAAAATATCTTGGGGAATGTAAATTCATGCACACCATAGATAAAAATGTCGAATTGTAGATGATTATAGATTAGAGACACTTCGTTCAACAAAGAGAGGTTTATTAACTCCTTCATTCACTCAACTTCAAGCAGGTTTCCCTCTCTTTGATTTCTCATTTTTTCTATTGTCCTCCACATTTGTCCTTACATCTCCATGTTGATGTCCTTATTTCCTACAACCTCCATTTTTAATGGGATCCCTTTGGAAGGCCAACTATCATAATGGTTTGTTTCTTTACAAAATAAAAAAAAAAGAAGTATTTTTATTAGTAAATATAAAAAAAACATTACATATCACTCATGAGAAAATTTCTCTAATTCAAATTGAAAGAAATATCCTCCCCAACCATAGACCCAACAAAAAAAATCATGAGTCAAACATACCTCACATCCTCTTTAGTAGTACCATAGCAACAAAAAAAATAAACCCAAATTAGAAAATAGACATAACTTCAAAAAGCTCTTAGCCACATCCTCCCTCCTTAGCAAACAATATTTTTTCTTCCTCAATATCCAGAGCTTGTTTAGAGAGGATATGTGCTTCCAAATTAAGCACCATGTAGATATGTTAATATAAATTTTGAATCCCCTACCCATTGCAAATTAGTTACCTTCTTGAAATGAACAAAACATAAAGTACTCCATAAGTCCAGCGACTCCCCTCAAGAATTGGTTTTGAAAGTACTCCATAAGGCCAACAATGCCCCTCAAGAACTGGTACCTTGACCACAATTCATCTTAATATTGTACACACCAATATGTGGACAATTTAAAAATGCACCTACTCCACATTTTGAACCCCCATTCTAAGAAGCTCCATCAAAGAATCACAAGCTTTCCAAAATAGGAGGACTAGGTACCCTTCAAACAAAAACAGATTTATCTTTCTCTAACTCACTCAAATCTTTTAAAACCAAATTACACACCCTAGAAAGAGATAACTTATAACCTCTAAAAAAAAAAAAAAAAAAACCTAAATGCTTATTACAAAATTTCAAAAAGTTTTAACAAAGACCCAATTAGGATCACTTAAATTATTTTCAATCTAAATATGTATTATTGAGTATAATAAAAGGAACTTGTGTAGTTTTTTATATTTAATGTAAGAATTAGGATCACTTAAATTATTTTCAATCTGAATATATATAAGGAACTTGTGTAGTTTTTTATATTTAATGTAAGAATTAGGATCACTTAAATTATTTTCAATCTGAATATATATTATTGAGTATGATAATATGATAAAAAGAACTTGTGTAATTTTTATATTTAATGTAAGAATCATATATGAAATTAAAAAATATTAATAAAAAGAAACCATTTCATTGATATATATCCATTAAAGTAAACGATCAAATTATCCATCTATTTAGAAATAGAAATTCTCTACACTTCAAAATAAGTGTCACATAAATTATACAAACCAATCTCTCAACAAACAACCTGATATTTAAGAGTTAGATTGGGACTTCCATTTAAGTGTTAGCTTGGGATTTCCTTGTGAATGTAGGGACATAATACATAAAATGGAGTTATGACTAATAAATTCCCAGCAACTGGGGACCAGATACAGCGCAATAGTGCGATCGCACGACGTGAGAGTCAAAATAACTCGGAAGGATACTGAAGAATTCCATCATTGTTTAAATTGTCAGACCTTTTAGCCGCGTTGATGCACAGTAGGCCCGTGTTGCCTTCACAGTGAAGAGTCATGTGAGGCTTCACATGGCCAGATTGAGGGCAAATTACACAGCAAAATCAAGGTAAATCTAAAATCGTTGTTGCCAACCCATGGTACGTTCACTGTAATCCTAAAGTCTAAAATCGTTGTTGCCAACCCATGGTACGTTCACTGTAATCCTAAAGTTGTGTATTAATTATGCAATACACGTTGCATTTTCAACGTCTATTTAACCAACCTCTTGGATGAGCATTACTGTAATGACAAATACATTTTAAAACCTGTCCTCATTTTGGAAGTAGAATTTCGAACGGCACAGCAGCAAGTAGGAAGTAGTGTTTTCAATGGCATGGTATTCTATATTCCAATAAAATTAATTTTTTAATTCTGTTTTAATTATTTTTACGTATACAATATATTTGGTACTTGAAAATAGGTTAGAAGAAGTCATATTAAAAAGTGGAAAATAGTCTTTTTATTCAATATGATATGTTAGGATAATTTAAACTCTAAATAAGTCATATGAATCTATGACTTCTTAAGAGGAAACACATGTTCTTAACAGTTAGGCCCACTCAGAATGTATTAATAAGCAGTGATATTAACTTTGAGTTACTAATTTTTAACATTTTTAATATTATTCAAAATTTATTTCATTATTAATAATATTGGTAGGTATTAAATTATTTTGGAGTTAATGATTTTTATCATTATTAAACTGTTAAAAATTCAATCTATCCATAATGTTAATTGACTCTATCTAGGAAATCATTCTCCATGATTCCAGGTAGTCTCAAAGCTCTCCCCTCTGGGTCCAATGCAAGGAGGTTGGTCCGGTGGATGGCCCTAAGATGGGGTGTCACCTTTGTCTACTTAGATTCTCTTCCAAGTCAGAAATGATCACAAGCTCAGGAGCAAGGGCATAAGAACATGAGTTGGCAATTGATTTAGGGACCTCGATAATCGGGAGTGAGGAGCACGGAGGTTGTTTCTTCCCAAATTCACGAAGTCTCGGAAAGCGAGAGAGGATCTCGACCATTGATGCTCGAGTTGATCTAGACCATCGATCTAACCGCATTGATGTGATGAGAGAAAATTTTGGGAACTCGGGTTTTGGGAGTTCAGAGAATGGAGGAAGTTGTTTTCCCGAGTTGTGAAGTTATGAAACGTGAAATCGTGAAATGAGAGAGCCGATATGGATCATTGGTGCTAAAGGAGATCTTAACCGTTGATATGGTCCCATAGATCTGACGCAAGAAAATTTTGGGAAATCGGGTTTTGGGAGTTTGAAGCATGGAGGAAGCTCTCTGCCCAATTCACGAAGTCACGAAACGCGAAATCGCGATATGTGAGATAGGATCTGGACCATTGGTTCTAGAGGAGATCTCAACCATTGATCTGGTCCCATTGATCTGACGCAAGAAACTTTTGGGAACAGATCATGGAGGGAGCTGCCTCCCCAAGTCGCAAAGTCGTGATACGTGAAATCGTGAAAGTATATCTAGATCGTTGGTGCTCGAGGAGATCTGAACCGTCGATCTGGCCAAGTCGAGAAGTCACGAAGGAGATCTCAACTCCAGATCCGGTCCCATTTCTCTTAGCCAATTTTGTAAGATGATTACTTGCAGACATTTCTGTAAGCAGTAGGTTGCAGGCATCTTTGTAAGCAGACAGGTTGCATGCATCTTTGTAAGTAAACAAGATGCATGCCTCTTTGTATAACGATCTACTTTTTATTCACAAAAAAAAAAATATTAATTGATAATAATTTTTTTTTGGAAATAATACAGTTTCTATAGTTGCTGTGGCCTATATTTTTTTGCTTAAGAAGAATAAAAACAATAAATGGTTGAAAATTAAGTATTATAAAATTTATTTTAGGTTTTATTTGTTGGTGACGATGGATGAAGTTTCCACTCTAAAAATTAAATGTTTCAAAACTTCCTACAGTATATTTATTTTTGTAGGAAATTCATAATTATGAATCAACACTAATATAAAATTATTCTATATTATAATTAACATAATCTACTATTTTTCATATTTGTTTCTTCTCTAAAAATTAATTTAATTAATCTAAAGACATATTTAAAAAATTATTGGATAATATATATAAAAAATGTTTAAATTCCAATTAATACAAAAAAAATTAACCATAAGAAAACAATAAAACTTTATTCTTTTATATATTTTATTGAAACCCTAAATATACCTCCCTTGTGTAATACATATTTTCATAAAATTCTATATGTTGTGAATAAGGGTATTAGAGTTTGAAAGACTTAAGTTATAATTATAATTTTTTTTTATTAAAATAAAAATTATTTAAATTGTATTTTTTATTAAAATTAAAAAATATTTATTTATAAAATTAAAAAATAGTATTTATATATAAGATTATAATTACAATTATATTTTTCCAGCAATGTGAAAAAACTATTTAAATGGTAGTTTTTCCATTCAATCAAAAAATGGTTTACTTGTAAAATTTAAATAAACTGTTTATATGTAAAATTAAAATAGAAAATGAAAAATGTTTGGAAATAAATAAGTATGTTCAATAGTATTCATGACACTCTAGACTATTATTTAGATAATATTTATGACCCACAAAATTTTACAAGGATTGTGTAAAATATAAGGTTAGAACATGATTATTTATTTAAGTATAGACAAAAATTCCTTTGGAATTAGCCAATATCGGTGAATGTTTTAAGATCAAAACTAATCCAACCTAGAAAGGAAGGAAAACGAAAAAAGGGAGATATTTATCGTCACGCAAATTAGCATGAAGACTTCAGAGTTAAATTACCTCCATCGTATAGTTATGAGAAACAAATCTGAAGGCAAACATAACTATGTTAATCAACGACAAAGTTAAAAACCCATCTACCAAAGCAATATATTCATTATGCATAAATCGTTTAGCGTGAGGGGTCACTGAGTAGCTTGTTGTTGAAAAAATTATTATTTCATTTTATATTGATTTCAACAATTATATATTATAAAATAATTTGGTGCCCTAATTTTTACAATGTTATACTTTCAATCGTTTATTAGATTAATACAAACAATAGTATTGCTGAAAATAATTTGGTGTATTGTTTTAGGAAAAATTCAATTCAAAATGCACAGTGAACTAATTTTAGAGTGTATATTGGAACACAATGGATTGACTTAAAAAGTGGAGAGATCAAATTTGACAACTAGTTTACTTATGTTATGTTGATTCATTCATTTTTTTTTTAATTTTCAATGATATAGACCTTTAAAAAATTGGTTAAAACTTTTAGGGGAAAAATTTCATGGTCAAAGTTCTCATCAATCTAATGGAACTGTAATTTCTATAAAAATCCCTATCAAATTTGAAAAATAATTTTAGTTAAAAATTGATTAAGGTTCAAGATAATTATAAAAATCACTAGTGTGTAGATTTTCCTAACAATCACAATAACCACTCTCACAACTAAAATCACAAAACCTTGATTAAGATTGTCCACTTTTTTAATTTACTCCAAAAACAATTTGATGAATTAATCTCAAGAATAATACAATAAAAATTAAACTAATGTGAATTAATTTCAATGAGAATATACAACTCTTGTACCATTTTCTTTTCTTTTTTTTATCCATTAAGTTGTAGAGTGTAATCTTGAAAATTTCAATAAGAATACACAACTCTTATACCATTTTTTTTTTCTTCTTTTATCCACTAAGTTTTAGAATGTAATCTTGAAAATCAGAAATGAAACATAATTTTAGACAATGATTACTACATATTTATTGTATAAATCAAACTATAAATAATTACTTACACCTCACATTCAAAGAGATACAACGACATGCAAATAGAGTAATATTTTTTTTTGGCAAAAGCTCTAAATCAAACTATAAATGATTACTTATACTTCACATTGAAGGACGTGCAAATAGAGCAAGAATAACTATGGCTGATCTAACTATGGTTTTTTTTTTTTCCAGAGTTTCCATTAACTAGTACAACTGATATAATGATCTACATTTCCTTTTAATTCCAAGAAACAATGTAGGATTGCATTGGATGAGGTATTCTCCAAAGCTATCTTCATATATACATTTCATTGACAATATTTTGAATTAAAGACTGTGATGATATCTAATAAATTTATATTTTTATATTATCCATATGATTATATGGAAGTGTGATGATGTGACATATGACCAGATATGGAAGTGTGATGATGTGACATATGACCAGATATGGAAGTGTGATGATGTGATTAGGACAAAAGTTTAAAATTCAATTCATATTATCTACTAGTATAACCGTTAACTTGCTGTTGAGAATGCCGAATGAAAACCCATGCCCTCAATATAAAACGTATATGGTAATTTGTCCGTATGTGGTAATATGTGGTAATATGAAACGTTTGGTTGTACAGTTTAATCCTACTTAATCATTTAAAAGTGACATTTACATATCCTTCTAGTAATTTTTTAATGTGATTAGGTAAATGTTAAAAAGTAAATATGTTAACGGATGCCTTGATAAATGCAAGAAAGTTATGAATAATAAATCTGACCCATTGATTTTGATTTTGGAGGACGACTAAGAATATGCCAGTATCTTCAATGCATAGCCATCAGATTAGGGTACCCATTGATTTTGATTTTGGAGGACGACTAAGAATATGCCAGTATCTTCAATGCATGCCAGTATCTTCAATGCATAGCCATCAGATTAGGGTTTAAGGTTAAATAAGGTTAAAAGATCAGTAATTGTGCCCATTGTCAATAGGTATACGCCTTTGGGCGTAAATATATATTATTAAACTTTTTTATGATATCGTTTTGACATTTCATCCCTTAAACATCCGCTAATCTTCTCATCTTATTAAGAAGCCTCTTTTGTAACATAAACCTAGTTGAGTGGTTAATTTTAATATGTGGTAAAACTTTGCTTGCATCAAATTTTATAATTAGCATTAACCATTCCATACCTCAAACTTTTTATTCTCTATTATAATTCTCTTCGTATCTGCAAAACAATGCTGAGATTTAAGATATTCTCCAATACCAAGCCGGTCCATACTTAATGTTACACCATTCCATATTTCAAATTTTCCATTCTCTTTATTGCTCTCTTTATACTTGATTTTCCATTATTATTATTTTTTTAATTTTTGTCATTTTTTTTTAATGTTTATATTTGTAATTAAAGTTTTTTTGTTTTTTTTGTCTTTTTGTTTTTTTAAAAAGTACATGATTTTTAAATGTTTTTATTTGTAATTAAAGATTTTTTTTTAATTACATGATTGTGATGATTTTTAAATGTTTTTATTTGTAATTAAAGATTTTTTTTAATTACATGATTGTGATGATAATGATTATTCTGTGTGAACAACGTTTTTTTTCTTTAGTTTTTAAAAAAATTATAAAAAATATATATTTTTTAATATTGTACTTTTATAATTGAAAAAGTAGAAAAAAACATTTATTTATTTATTTAGTTTTGATTGATTAACAACCTATATAAATCCTAGTTTTACAAAAGAATTAAACATTAAGAAAATGTTTTTTCATCCCCCATTTTTTAATATCACAAAGGTTATTTATTATTTCTTCCATGATGTTTTATGTTTTGTAGAGCATGTACTTTCACTATAAAAACACATCAAAGTTCACTTTTATTTTAAGAATATATATATTTTTTTAAATAAACATACTTTTAATATTTTGAGTAGGGGTTAATATTCTTTTATAGTAATTTAATACATAATAATTGTTTTTCTAAGTTATTCATCTATTTCTCTTTAAATTTAGTTGTGATGGTATAACTAGTGGTATAAATATTTAATGGTACCAAAAATTAGTATGTTTATGTTACCCTTTGTTAAAATTGAGGTAACCCAAAATGGAATTATAATCAATGTAGGAAAACTCTTATGGTTCATATTTATTATATTGTTATTGTAAATCAATTACATAATCATAACTTTGATTTCAATTGGTATAAACCCAATCTCTAAGAGTAGGTTAATTTAATTTAATTTAATTTAATCTCTAAGAGTGTATTTCATTTAATTTTAATATCATAGATTTTAAATTACTTCATGAGTTTCTCAACTTTTCTCTCATATTCCCTAGAATTAATTTATTTACCATATTCTCTAGAATAAATAATTCTTGTAATGAGTGCATGAAAAAGGGCTTCCATTTTCCCCAAAAACAAAAAATATAGTACTTTAAAATTGTCCTAATAGTGTTCTCATCCTCCATTAATCCTTTTATCAACATTGTGTTCTCATCCTCCATTAATCCTTTTATCAACATTGTAGTTCATATCCTCCATTAATCCATTTATGAACACTATAGTTCATGTTTATCTTGTGGTGAAAGTGAACATAAAGATATATATACAAATTAATTTCCTCTAACTTCTTATTGTCATATAATGAAATATAGTAACTAGAACTTTTGGATTGAAAGATCTTATTCTTCAACATAGAACATATATATATATATATTTGAGAACGCCTATTTTTTCTTTTTCCCTTTGCTAGTCATTTTAAATAATTAAACTAGATGCTACATTAAATTTGTTAATCCCATCTCTGTTGAATTGTGAGCTGCAGGAAAAATATATGTAGGATCATAACCCATTCTAATCAGTAATGTGGAAAAACTAATTTAACCCAAAACTTGAGATTTGACACTTCAATGCAATAAATGAAGGCAACTATACTTGTGAAATGGTTCATGAATTTTTCCAAAAATTTGATTGGTATTTGATTTAGCTTGGTAGTAGGTTTTGTATACCATGAATCTAGTATTCTAAGTTTTGTATACCATGAATATAGTGTTTCAAAAGTAAAACACCATCATGTTATTTCTCAAAAGAAGACTTATCCTAGTAACAATTACTCTATGTATATGTTTATCACACTCACATATAATGAAAATGAAATAAATAACTGTAAAAGATAGCAACAAAACATCAAATACAAATTCATTTAAATTCCAAATTCCTATCATCTAGTAGATCTATAATTACTAGGAACATTTTACAATCCTTCACATTGAATATGAACAAGTGTATTCTTACAATGATTCATATGCATTTTTTTCAATTAAAAAGTTAATATGGATGTTCACATAAGTTTGTTCTTACACCATACAATTATATTTAAACAAACTGAAAATAGAACTACACTACATAAATGTATGATCACTTCATCAAAGTTCATTCAAATAATATTACAATATTTCATTCATTAAATGTTCATGTAATCATATTTTTTTAGCAAGTTAGATCTCTAATATATAGTGTCTTAGTTATATAGTGATAAAACAAAAAAGTGTAAAAAAATAATTAATATCTAATTTTTTTGTATTAAATTGAAATTAATACAAAAAATTAACCAAATTATAAACAATTTACTTATTTACATTTTATATCACATATGTACTTTTTATAAAATTATAAAAAATTTACTTATTTACATTTTATATCACATGTATACTTTCTACAAATAAGAAAACAAGAATATTTTATTGTATGTATACTAAGTAAAGTAAAATGACTAAACCCTTATACCTCAAGTGTCTAATGCATATTTTCATAAAATTCTATATATTGTGAATAAGTGCATTATTATAAATCGGACTTTGAAAAACACAAGTTATAATATAATTTTTCTCTTTATTAAAATGAAAATTGATTTAAATTTTATTTTTTCATTAAAATAAAAAATTTATTTAATACAAAATTAAAATATCTTATTTATATAAGATTATAATCACAATTATATTTTTCCCACCTAAATGAAAAAATATTTAAATTATAATCTCTTAAAAAAAGTTTACTTGTAAATTTAAAATAAGTTTAAGTTGTTTACGTGTAGAATTAAAATAAAAAATAAAAAAGTTTAAAAATAGATACGCATGTTCAATGATATACATGACACTCTATACAATTCTTTAGATATTATTTATTACCCACAAAATTTTAGACAAAAATTCCTTTGGAAGCAACAAATATCGGTCCAATGTTTTGTGATCAAAACTAATCCAACCTAGATAGGAAATAGTAATCGTCATGCAAATTAGCATGAAGACTTCAGAGTTAAATTACCTCCATCGTATATTTATGAGAAACAAAAATGAAGGCAAACATAACTATGTTAATCAACGACGAAGTTAAAAACTCATCTACCAACGCCATATATTCATTATGCATGAATCGCTTATGCTCACGGGTTGCTGAGGGGTCATTGAGTAGTTTATTGTTGAAGGTGGTTCATGATAATAGAAAATGATGGCCTTAACCACGAAGTCTGCAGTTATTATATTATAAGTTATTTTTATATGATCTAAATAAGAATTATTTTTTATAACTTCAAGTTTAATAGTTTGACATATTGATTTGTTGGTGGAATGCCCTTATCTATATATAACATAATATAGATAAGGTGTATTAATTTTGATAAAATACAAATGATATTATTTTGGTGTATTGTTGTTGAGAGAAGTAAATTATTAATTGATTTGGTATATTGATTTCAGCAATCTTATATTATAAAATGATTTGGTGTATTGATTTGTACATTGTTACACTCCAAAAAATTTATTAGATTAATTCAAGCAATATTATTGCTGAAAATAATTTGATGTATTTTAAGAGAAAGAAAAAGCTCAGGAGGAGGAGCGACAACTGTCGTCAGATCAGTTGCAGAGGAAGAGATCTGGTCGTCGAATTTCACGTCCACATAGAAGGAACACACACATAAGGAGATCAGATCTGTCTATCATATTTGAGCACGAGGACCAACAATCGTTGGATCCCAAGGAAAGTGCATGAGACTTAACTCTTTTAAGGTGCACAGGAGAGTGGACTCACAAAGTCTCGAAACAGTGAGAGTCGTCGATGTGAAGGAGGACACGCGACGCCAGATCTAGACTCTGGAAAAGCAGAGTGGGGAAATGTCTGAAGACCCGGAGAAGATCTCGATCATTGATCGAGGAGGGAGCTGAAGGACCATTGATCTGGTTGAGGAGGCCAAATTCCTGAAGCCGGAGAAGAACCGTCAATTGAGGAGGGTGCGTGGCAGACAATATGCCATTCCGGAGAAATCTCTCCGGAAGAAATGAGAGTTTGAGAACTAAAACTCCAGAAGGTCGGACTCACGGAGAAAATCGTAGCCGCACATCTGAAGTGACAGGTGTCATCAGATATTCCACTATGGAAGATAGATAATGAGGAGGAAGCAAGAGTTGAGAGTTGAAACTCCCGAAGGCCAGAAGGCTTAAATCGATCGTAGTCATTGATTTGGAAGGGAGCTACGTGTGGATAGATCGCGGAGATCTGAGATCGTGCATGAAAGAAAAAAAAGGGTTGTTGATTGGAAATTTGGCCAGAGGGAGGTAAAGAATAGACAACAGTCGTTGATCGAGAGGTATCACCAAGGACTTAGAGATCAACGGTCAAGTTGGATTGCAGGGCCAGAACTTGCTCATATGTTAAAAAATTGAGAGTGGGCCGCAATTTATACCATAGTTTTAACAAAGTGATACATGGCAGCTAGAGGTGACTTGCGGGGCGAAAAATGGGTTGGCCTAAAACCACTCTTGCCGATGTTCGCAATCACAGTTTTCCATGAGGTCATAGCCCAAGGCCATATGAAGGAAGGGGCTAATGAAAAAGAAACTAGCGCCTACAACTCAGCATTTCAGAAGCACGTAGATAGAGGGCGCGGGTATCATAGGACCTACGCCGAAAGGAAAAAATGGGGCCTGTGTGTAATTTTTTTGGGTTCAATCACGAGCCTGAAGAGTCAGTTTGACTCAGAAGATTGAAAGATCCTTTTATCGAGAGATCAACAGACCCTGTTGAGGTCGGGGCACTATGTCGAAAGTGCTCAGGGCAGGAATAATCATGCACAGTGATCACAGTGGGAGCACAAGAAGATTCAGGAATCCAAGAAGAATTGTAGACTTCTAGGATCAACAAGGAAAATTTTTATAGGGAGAAAGAAGTTGCTGCAATTTCTATGGAAGCAAGTATGTTACGACTTGTTGGGTCAGCCAGAGGAAAGAATGCTTGCATGTTTGGAAGTGTTGTTGGTGAGGCTATTGCATAAGGAGGGAAGAAACAAAAAGACGAAGTGTTGGTTATAAGTTTGATAAAAGAAGCATGAAATATTTTACTGCGATCAGACACTTAGGTAGTATAAATTTTATTAATGGCAGTCATGCAGGTATGAGTTTTTATTACTTTTTTTGCATAATCGCCGAAGGAATTTAGGTAAGAATTTCCTCAGCCAAAGTTATTTTGTAAAATCACATGATTATATTATTTGAATGCATACCATTGGATGTGGTAAGGGTCGAAGGCCTGTATTAATTCAAAGTTTTTTAGCTTCTGAATGCACACACTCACATAGGAGAATGTCATGTTAATTTCGTTGTGGGGTAATAACCAAAGAATTAAAAGATAAGAACTTGTTATAGGAAGGAATGTCACGAAGCTAGTCATGTATGAGACCAGGACATGGTTGGATATGGAAAGGTTATGAGACACACAGGTACTAAAAGATTTCTACCTTTAAATACAACTTGGGCTGGAACCTTTTTGCTAACACTAATGAACACCACAAAATTATATTCTTGGTTTAGTGTTCGGGTCGAAACTGAAGGCATCCAATTAATTGGGAAGACAATAGGAAGAATGTGGAGAATGTGTCAACACATTGGTTGAATTCCAACTTATGGATGGTGAGATACATGACTGAAATGAAGTGCATTATGTAATTCAATGCAAGGTACGGTGAATAAGTATGCACTGAGAATTTCACACATGCATAGTAAGAGATAGAATTGTGTACTAAATGCAATGGCTGAATGAGTTTTGTAAGTACATGAATATATATTATTTCATGGAAATAATTGTTACTAACAACTAAAATGTTGTTAACTCGTGAAGTTGAGGACATTTCAGGGAGGTGTTACACATTGCAACAAGAAAGTTGAAAGTCAATTAGTCACATGAGCATTGACTACAGGGAATTTTCTTGTTCAAGAAAAGAAGTAATGAACTTACAGGTATTACTTTGAACATGCATATGCATACAATGACTAGTCGTTCTAGTTTATTATTTGTTGGGTAATTATGTTTGAATTGCTAGGTGCAGGAAATTCTAAGATCACTGCATAAGATTTTGTACATATTTCAATTGAATTATGATGTACAACAAATACTGACAATTTGTTGGTTGTATGCAAGATGAATAATTACATGAAACATGGTATACAGTTTGGTGCCTTTGGAAAACCACAAGGATGGATGCATTCATAATATGGAAACAACCAAGATGAATTATGAAATAGAATTTCATGTTTTGGGGAAAAAGTTGAATTCCCTTTTCAACTAATTGGAGTTCCTAAATGAATTCTTTGATGTTTTCTCATGATAACTGCATGTGGGTGAGGGAGATGAGATGATGTTGATTAAATTTAGAAAGTTAACTACAAAGAATAGCTCGGGGAAGATGCTGATTGGATATCTTTGAGTGTAGTTGGAATTCTAGGAGCCACGGTGCTCTAAGACTTCCTGAGCGAGCCTGTTGGTGAAGCCAAAAGAAAGGAAGGTGTAGCAGTCGATGGACTATGTGACAGTGAAGGTGTACCCACCTAGGGTGGGACATGCATATGGGGGAATGAGAGACCGTTGGTTGGAGTGTTGCTGAGGTTTGGTACCTTGGTCTTCACCATGTTGATGTGGAAGGTCTTCTCAATCAAAAGGTGGAGAAAGAAGGCATCTTGCAAGTGCATCCTATGCGCATATTGGAACTGAAAGAGAAACCAACTCTGGAATCAAGCCATAGGGCTTGTAATGGTCCAATGGACCGAGTACGGTCCCGAGGACATGACATGGAAACATGAAGATGTTATGCGAGCATAATACCCATATCTTTTTGAAGATTTTGGAAATCTTGTTGATGTTGTGTAAAGAGTTTCACTGAGGATAATGCAAAAATAAGGGGAGGGAATTGTAATATCCCCAAGGATGATCCCAGTTGTATTTATGAATTGTAAACATGTTTTGTAGGCTGGTGAGACAATTGTTGATAAGCTGGTGGGTTTATGTGTTTATTAGGCCGGAGATCCTGAATGTTAAAGGCGAGGAGCCTGTTTTTGTATATGTAATTATGCAGATCATTAATAAAGATTAAACATCGTTGCGTGCAGACTGACCACAAAGAAAGAGTTATGGGGGACTAATCTTCCACTAGATAGGGTAAGGGAGGGGGATAAGTGTTTAGGACTAGAGGCTAAGCTAGAGGGATTAACTCTAAGGGAATACTATTTGATTATTATTATTTCCTAAAGGCTAAGGTGGACATGAACGATGTTGTCCTAAGTTCCTGGAAAGGGAACGAGTGTGAAGTGGAACACATGCGGATGCAGGAAGACAAGTGTCGACTTGGGTGCATGCAGTTATAGTTGTGAAATCCATCCTGTTAGGGGGTTCTCTTACCATTATCGATCCACTATCTAACCATGAACTGAGGGCATCCATCACGAATATCTGGAACCAGTCACCCATGAGTCAAATCCTGTTGGGGGTTCGTTTCCTATTTAGTGTGACTCCCATCCTTGCATCTAGAAGGGTTTTGAGATCCTTCACCTTTGTGTCTACACTCTCGCGAGGTTAGTCACCCTGAAACCAGTGAAAACCGAGGGATTGATCCATGACTCTTCGGAAGACCGAGTACCTTGTAATTGTCTGAGTTGTATGGTGTCATAGGTGTTGGTTGTTGCGGCCACAGAATGCCTTGACTAAGTGTGCCTTGTTGTCGTCATTTATTTCTTACTGAGCCTTGCTATGTCTAGTGTATGACTATTATCGTTTTGGGTGTCCATACCCGTTTTCCCTGTTGTTGTTGCTTTCACCTGTATCTGATTGTAGTTGAGTCAAAGATTGGCTGAAGATGCAGGTTTTCAGGCCTATGAGAAACTCTCCGAGGTGAGAGAGTTTGTTGGGAAGTGAGTTCTCCTGGAAGGGAATCCCGTAGAAACTACAATACTCTCAGAGTTTTGGTCCAACCTGTTGTTGAAGCCCAAGGTAAGGGAGGTGTAATAGTTGATGGACTTGTATTAGTGAAGGTGTACCCTCCTAGCATGGAGGAGGAGTGTGGAGAATGAGGGTTTATGGGTTGTGGGCTTAAGTGGCTCCTGGGATAAAAGATCCTTCCTGTGTTTTGTGGAACTTTCCTATTGTCCTTGCCTAGTCTAGGAATCTGTTGCCCGATGGAGCTTAGTCCTAGCCTAGGAGTTAACTATTATTGAGCATGATGAGTAGTGTGGTCTATGGCTGGGATGTTCGTGGAAGGTCTGTATGTAGTTGGTGGTCGTCTAACAAAGGATAAGTATCGCTTTTATGTTCATTTACATGATGTGTAATGATACATATGTTGTATATGATGAGTATTGTCTGTGTATGTTGTATATATTGCATGTGTAGGCTTACTGTTACTTCTGCATTAATATTATATATATATATAATATTAATGGAGAAGTAACAGTAAGCCTATGTTGATATGGATGTGTATGTATTTCCATAAGTATCTCTATGTGGCATAGCCAGTAGTTAAGGCTGGAGCTTTCACGGATCAGAGTAGTGCAGCATAGCTACAGGAGTGACATTTCTTAGCCTATTGGTGGCTCGAGACATTACAATTTGGTATCAGAGCTAAGTAAAGTGTCTGAGTAGTGGAATTTCCCGTCCTGTTGGTGGCTGGGGATGTTACAATTTTCTATCATAAATCTTATATTACAAAATGATTTGGTGTACTAATTCGTACAATGTTACACTCCAAAGAATTCATTAGATTAATTCAAGCACTATTATTGCTGAAAATAATTTGGTGTATTGTTTGAAGAAAAATACAATTCAAAATGCACAGTGAACTAATTTTAGAGATGATATATTGGAACAACATGGACTGAACTAATTTTAGAGACAATATATTGGAACACTAAAACGTGGAGATATCAAATTTGACAACTGGTTTACTTTATTTCATGTTGATCCATTCATTTTTTTGAATTTCCAATGATATAGGTCTTCATAAAATTGGCTAAAACTTTTAGGGGAAAACTTCCATGGCAAAGTTCCCATCAATCTAGTGGAACTGTAATTTCTATAAAAATCCCTACCAAATTTGAAAAATATTTTTAGTTAAAAATTGATAAAGATTTGAGATGATTATGAAAATCACTACTGTGTAGATATTCCTAGGAATCACAATAACCACTCCCACCTCAAAATCTGAAAACTTTTATTAAGATATTTCATTTTTTTAATTTACTCCCAAAACAATTTGATGAATTAATCTTAAGCATAATAGAATAAAAATTAAACTAATGTGAATTAATTTCAATGAGAATACACAACTCTTGTACCATTTTCTTTTCTTTATTTCGTCCATTAAGTTTTAGAGTGTAATCTTGAAAATTTCAATGAGAATACACATCTCTAATACCAATTTTTTTTTGTTCATTTCATCCACTAAGTTTTAGAGTGTAATCTTGAAAATAAAAAATAGAGGGTGGGAGGGGGGAATTAATAGAGAATATGTATTATAATAATAGATATTCCCTATTAATTCCCCCCCTCCCACCCTCGAGGGGGGGGCATTAATAGAGAAAGAGAGAACATTAATGGGAATATCTATTATTATATACATATTCTCAAATGCCCCCGCCTCCCCTCCCTCTATAGAGGTGGGAGGAACGATAATAGAGAATATGTATTATTATAATACATAATCTCTATGATCTCCCCTCCACCCTCTATAAAGGGGTGGGGCCGTTATAATACATATTCTCTACTAATTCTCCCCCCTCCCACCCTCTATAAAGGGTGGGAGCGGGGGGCATTAGTAGATAATATGTATTATTATAATACATATTCTCTATTAATTCCCCCCCCTCCAACCCTCTATAAAGGGTGGGGCATTAATATATAATATGTATTATAATAATACATATTCTCTATTAATGCCCCCCCCTACCACCCTCTATAGAGGGTGAAGCATAATTTTCGGCAATGATTCCTACACATTTATTGTATAAATCAAACTATAAATGATTACTTACACCTCACATTCAAGGACATGCAAATAAAGTAAGAATATCCTCAATATGGTTTGTTTGGAAAAGTCTCTAAATCAAACTATAAATGATTACTTACACCTCACATTCAAGGACGTGCAAATACAATAAGAATATAGCCATATGGTTTGTTTGGAAAAGGATCTAATAACTATGGTTTTTTTTCAGAGTTTCCATTAAGTAGTACAACTGATATAATGTTCTACATTTCCTTTTAATTCCAAACAAATAGTGTTGCTTACTCGTGTGGGATTTCATTGGATGAGGTATTCTCCAAAACTATCTTCTCTTGAGATAGAGACACTCCATTGAGAATATTTTGAATTAAACAATGAGATGATATACAATAAATTTATATTTATATTTTATCCATATGATAAGATATGGAAGTGTGATGATGTGATTAGGACATAAGTTGGAAGAAATTCAATTCAAATTATGTAATATATATTATTAAACATTTCTATGATATCATTTTGAAATTTCACCCATTAAACGTTCATTGGTCTTCCCACCTTATGTATAAGCCTCTTTTATAACAAAAACCTAGTGGAGAGGTTAATGTTAAGCTCCATTCATGAAGATAATTTTGGATGATTGGTAGTGGAGAAATAACGCGAAAGAATTGGTATCTGAAGTTGATTTTGATCCCTCTACGTGTTTCCTTTGACACAACATTGTGCATCTATTTAGGAAATATTATATAACTAACTAAATATTTTTTTAAATTGTAGGATCAAGAAAGAACAAAAAAAAATATTACAGTAGAATAGAATAATACACTTAAAACACAAATGGAAAACTCATAAAAAATGAACAAAGATTTTACGTGATAAAACCCTTCTTCACCTCATGAGGGAAACATCCACAGAGAAATGGTATCAGATCTCTTATTATTCCAAACATGGAAATTACAGGAGCCTTGTAGGCTCTCAATCAATTCTCACCTGCAACTCTCTCATACTCTATCTTGCCTCTATGGGCATACATGAATTTATAGCATTTCGTACACAGTTACACAAGAAACTAATTATTAAATGCATTCCTATCCATATTCTAACTTGGTCTATTTAGTTTCAACCAACGTTGAATAATAGGATCCAAATCCATTCTTAGAGGAATTTGTTGTCACCAATTTCCAACAATCTCTACTTTGAAAACAATTAACCTAATACCTTGCTCATTGATTGTGTTCATCACCTTTCCTACAGAGCAAGAGAAGCTAAACTCCATCGCAGCTTCTCTAATGCTACTAGTTTCATGAAGATGTTTTCACAATTCTTTTGAGTGTGGACCTTTTCAAGAACCACTCCCCCTTCATTAATAATATGTCTTACAAAATGGTATTTTACAGGAATATGTGTTGTCTTACTTTGATAAGATGGATTTTTAGCCAAATAAATAACATTTTGACTATCACAAAAAAAAATTACATTATTTTGAAACATTCCTAACTCACCCAGTAAACCCTTTAACCAGATTGTCCCTTTTTGTAACACACCCACTACCTATAATCAAAATTTTTGGTTGAATTCTCAATAATGAGAATCCCCAGAGTCCTACAGGGGTCTAGTGCAGGCTAGTTCTTCCTTGTTCACCTACCTGTGATCATGGGTTAGGACCACAGGTCAAACAAACCAGGCGCCTTTCACAACTCGTGACCTCGCGAGTTGTGAGTCAAAGGCCCTTGAATTTTCTTCACAAATCACCGATACCCAAGATCAAGAAATGGGTATAGCTCCTTTCTTAGTTAGCGCCCTCCCCACCTGTAACCGTAGGCTATTCTTAAACGTCATCGTCTCTCGCAACTCGCACCCTCGTGAGTTTGTGATTCGAACTCTTGTGCTCTCCTGTTGCGATCTCCCGAGACACGATAAGTCAATGGAGCATTGACTCCCTTCTCTAGGCGATACGTGTCCACCCGTCAGTCATGTAGGCCCTACCTTGAGGTGTTCCAGGTGTTATCTCATGCTCGGCTCTCGGCACCTCGCTACTCGCAACTTGGAGCAACCAACCTTTGGGCTCTTACCTCGCGAGCCTCCGAGTTCATGAGATCTCTTAGATCTCTTGAAACGCGTCCTCAAATATGGATGGATCAGATCCTCTCGTGGCTTCGCCACTCGCAACTTGGAGCATCCAACTTTGGACTTTTACCTCGGGAACCTCCGAGGTAGTGAGATCCCTGGATCTCTACCACCTGTCCATATCGGATGGACGGCTCAGATCCTCTTGTGGCCTCGCCACTCACGACTTGGAGAGTCCAACTTTTGGACTCCTACCTTGCGAGCCTCCGAGGTAGCGAGATCCCTAGATCTCTGCCACCTGTCCTTCTCGGATGGATGGCTCGGATCTTCTCGTGGCCTCGCCACTCGCGACTTGGAGCGTCCAACTTTTGGACTCCTACCTTGCGAGCCTCCGAGGTAGCGAGATCCCTGGATCTCTGCCACCTATCCTTCTTGGATGGACGGCTCGGATCCTCTCGTGGCCTCGCCACTCGCGACTTTTAACACCAAATACTTGGGCGTTCACCCTGCGAACTCCCGAGTTCGCGATATCTTCTCGATATCTGCCACCTGTCCTCCCAAGATGGATGGCTCACAGCCTCTCGCCACTTCGCTGCCTCGCGACCTCATGTCTCGTGACTTTTAACGCCAAATACTTGGGCGTTGACCCTGCGAACTCCCGAGTTCGCGAGATCTTCTCGATCTCTGCCACTTGTCCTCCTCAAATGGATGGCTCGACTCCCTTTGCGACTTCTCCACTCGCGACTTGGGACATCCAACTTTTGGACTCCCATCTCGCGAACCTCCGAGTTCACGAGTTCCCTGGACCCCTGCCACCTATCCTCCTCGGATGGACATGGAAAAACCAACGTTCTGGATTTTCTGATGGAGCCTAAGGTTCTGCAATTCAGATTTCCTCGCTATTCACGAAGATAGAGGAAAAAGGGTTAAGGCAATTAACACCCTCGCTCATTCCTTCGATTTAACGATCGTGAATGACAACAGGTTCCCCGACCGGATCTCATCCATTAATCAATACCTATCCTTACGATGCTACTTCGGGATTTCGAAGAGGATCATTCCTCTTCATACAGTGTTTTTAAGACTTGCACATCCAAGTCCTTTTCCCAGGTTCTTGGTAAGCCGTTCTAAGAAGGGAATTTCTGTGAAGAGATATAATCCATGGCATTCCTGGAAACAGACAAAGGAAAACAAATTTTCGAGAACGGACTGGATACCTAAGTTAGTTCAACCTGGGCATGATTAGATTCATTTTTATCGAAGTAAGTCGTACATGGATTCCTCTATGACAAGCATATGTCCATTAGTTATTATCAAAACATTCACAGACATTCTTACACTAAAATCGTTCACAATCTCACAGTGTTGTGAGTAAATCTGTATATCAGTGTATGAATTTCAAGATGCAATACATAAAATACTTATCAGAAATCACACCAGAAGTGGGTGAAACTACTGAGAGGGGTGCTCATTTCCACCCAACCGTAGGCATAGCGACTCCTAACGGATTTACCACTAGCCACCCCCAAGCTGAGACCATGATGCTCTGAGACTACGTCTCTCCGTTTTCCAGTGACCAGGAGCGAAGGTTGCAATCCTTCCTCTCTGTTATCACTCACTCTGCATAATGCCAGAGTTCCCATTGTGTCTTCCCCCTTCAATTGTTTCTTCCATACGCCTTATCCTCTCGCGAGGTTGCGTGTGGCACGATTACCCTCGCATTGATCAGGCCTGAAGGCTCTACAGATGGGTGGTTTACCATCCCATCCCTCATCAAGCCATCCGCCTACCAGCCTGCAAGGCATTGAATTTCAGGGCCAGCGAGCCGCTTTTGGTTCTCTGGGCCAGTGGAGTCCAAATATGGTATTTAATTCTTGGTTGAATTTAACGCCACCTTTTTAGGAGCCTTCCACCGCCATCGTGGTCTCTTTTCTGCACATCCCCTCTCAACAGTACTGCAATAAATTCAAGATATTATTCACATTCATTGACCTCTTCCTGCGGGTTCATTTACATCACATATTCATACTTATGAGGTTTCCATAGTCCTTGGCCAGTCTAGTTATATTTACAATCTGGGGGAAAAAGGGTGTTACAATTCCCTCCCCCTTAAAACGGAACATCTTCCTCGATGTTCTTAGCTACTAACATGAATTACATGTACAGAAGTAAACAAAATTGGATATGCATGTCTCATGGCATCCTCCATTTCCCATGTAGCCTCATCTGCGCCAAAATGTTTCCACTGCACCTTGACCTGTGCAATGGTTCTGTTCCGGAGTCAGGTTTCCCTTCTGTCCAATATGCATTGGGGTTCTGGTAGGAATTATCCCTCTGGTTCCACCTGGATCACAGACTAGTCAATTATATGATTAGCATCATGTACATATTTCTTTAAGAATGAAACATGGCAAAAATTATGTGCTTTTACTGTGGGAGGATGTGCTAGCCGATAGGCTACAGGTCCCACTCTGTCTAGAACCTCAAAGGGTCCACAATATTGGGGTGCCAATTTGGCACAAGCTCCCATTTTTAGGGAACTCCTTCTGGGCTTAATTATGAGATATACATGATCTCCTGTTTGGAACTCCCTTGGAGTTCTCTTTTGATCAGCATAACTTTTCTGTCGGTTCTGAGCGACCTTCAGATTTTGTCTTATCTGAGTCACTTGTTGTTCCATTTCTTTCAACATGTCGGGTCCA